>CAOLHI010002494.1:0-252145 GCA_948474755.1 Ctenosaura bakeri | reverse complement strand
GAAAAAAGTGTGCTCTCCTCATCTACAAGCCAAAATTATCATTTTAAAGGGACAATACTGAAATTTCCCATACATGAACTTTGTCAAATACTCGGGGCTACAGCTGTTATCCCATCACGCCAATAATTTCAAGGTATGTTGGCTGTCATTTTCCAAATTATACCAGCTCTGCTTATGAACAATTCTTTCATATATCCATGGGCGTGAAGAACAGTATACTTTTCTCCATATATTTAACCTAGTAAAATCAGTGTATAGATAAACAGTAAACCTTAGAGGATTCCATATGCAAATGGCTACTTTCAGAGTAGTTCCTTCTGATTCATTACATTTTTAAAGGAGTTTACTTTCATAGTTTTCTGTGTTTTAGTCTGAAAATAACATGTTGTTGTTAAGTGCCATCAAGTTGGCTTTGACTTATGGTGACCCTACGGATGAGAGATCTCCAAGTCATCATATCTTCAGCCACCCTGCTCAGTTCTTGCAGATTCAGGGATCTGGCTTCCTTGATTGAGTCTATTCATCTGTAGTGCAGTCTCCCTCTTTTCCTACTGCCTTCTAACTTACCAAGCATTATTATCTTTTCTAGTGAGTCATGTCTTCTTGTGATATGGCCAAAGTATGATAGCCTCACTTTAGTCATGCTGGCTTCTAGGAAGAGTTCAGGCTTGATTTGTTGTAGGACACATTTATTTGTCCATAGAACTCTTCTCCAGCACCCTATTTCAAAGGAGGTGATTTTCTTTCTATCAGCTTTCTTCACTGTCTGGCTTTCACAACCATACATAGTGCCTGCAGTATTTTTAATCCCCATTTGGAAAAATTGGGCCATTTTGGAAATAAAACTAGACTGATACATTCCTTGTCTTGAAGTCATATCCAGCTTATAGCAACCCTAAGGTGAACTTATCACAGGGGTTGCTTTGCAAGATTTGTTCAGAGGGGGTTTGCCTTTCTCTTCCTCTGAGGCTGAGAGAGTGTTACCTTCCCAAGCTCACCTAGTGGGTTTCCATGGCTCAGCATGTTCTCCAGACGTATATTCTGATGCTGAAACCACTGCACTCCACTGGCTTCTTTGGCCTCCATAAAATCAAGAGCTTCATTTAATAAGATTCAAAGCAGTTCTGTTTCTTAGAAGAAATAAAACCTTCACAACGTCCAAGTTGGAGAAATCTTTTTGCAACTTTTAATATCCTGTTCTCTATTTACAGACAAAATCTTACTAAAGATGTTGAAAATTAACTATATTACCTATAATATGATTCATGTTTTTTTTTAACCTCCTTTTCAAGCCTTTCCTGTACAACATCCTTCTTCCTGGTTGCTCCTTCTTTTTCTCCATCTCTTATTATCCTCTAATCCAAGGTTTTCCAAATGGTGTGCTGTGACACATTAATGTGTTGCCTGAGGTGTGTAAGTGTGTCGCCTACAATCTTGGAAATGTATATTATTATTCATAAATCATATATTTTTAAAAACATGTGAGTGGTTTTCAGGAGATATATTATGTCTCCATACATTTTGTTATTATAGTTTATGTATGTGTCTTTATCTCTTATATGGAGTTAGATTAATATCTGGTTTGCTAGTAAAACTGAATTACCATGTCGCTAAATGATGCATGTCTAAAAAACATGTCACCAACATGAAGTTTGGAAAACTCTGCTCTAATCAATCTTTGAAAGTCTTTTTCTCCCATATTCTTGGCAATGTCTATGTAGTTGCTGTTCATCTGTGATAGCCAGTTTCTCCATCCTTCTCTTCTACTTTCCTTTTAGTAGCTCTGTGTGTGGTAGATATCTTCTTTTCTCCAGGTCTGTACATTCTTCTTCCCCTCACTTCTCCATCTCTATCTTTTTCTCTCTCTGGCCATTTCTGCACTAGCCTGTTATAGTGCTCTTATTCCACTTTCAACATCCTATAGAATTCTGGGGTTTGCCAGCCCCTCTCTAAACTGCAAACCCAAGGCTTCCATAGGATGTTGAAAGTGGAATAAGCACTATAACAGGCTAGTGCGGAAATGGCCTCAGTCCCAGTCTCCACCAACTCCTTCTGTCTTTTTCTGTAAAGTAATAATAATACATAAAGACTCCCCAATCTGAAAAAAAGTTTTAAAAAAGAAAACCACAGCCCCCCAAATCCAAAAGTGACCATGACTATCCAAATATGAAGACCAATAAATGAAGTACTAATCTCCTTGGGGACGAAGTTGCTTGTTATCCTTCTAATTATCCTTCTGTTTTTTTGCAATTTTTCATATGTTATGTTTCCTCTAGCAGAGACTTGTATGGCCCTCCAGGTACAACTCCAGTCAGCATTAGCCAGCACACTTAATGGTGAAGTATGATGGGGGTTGCATTCCTGCAATATTGGGAGACTTTTATCTTCCCCAGTCCTGCTGTAGAGAGAAAGACAGACTTCCAGTAGTCACTTTTTCCTAGTTTATTTAGTTTGTGTTGAAAAATATCATCCAAGTCCTTCTTCCAGGAAACCCAAAATTTTATTGTCTGAGAGCAACAGTACTCTTTCGCTCTTGCCCTTCCCCTGTGTCACCCCAGCAACTTGTGTTCAGGGTGGACAAAACAGAGCTTGTGTGCTGTATGTGGCCCCCAGGGCTGTTTTCATATGCCCCTCAGGAGACAATTTTTTTGCCTCACAATGCCCTCTAGGTAGTGTGGGGGGTTATTTTTGCCATATTTCTTGTCACCCTGAACTGTTTCACACCCAGGAGTGGCCTTTTCTAAAATAGGAAGTGAACAAAAGAAGATTTTCCTTGACCAAAATGGCCCACTGCCTACAAAATATTACAAAAATGCCCTCAGACCCTCTAGAAGATGTATGGGGATGTTGGGGGCAATTTTGGGGGGTCTAGGGACAGGGGGCTATGATGCTTCAAGGTTTTTTGTGGGGCTTATGTGGCCTTCCAGCCTCCCACAGTTACCTACCCTTGCATTAAATGGACCCGCAGTTCCATGTAGAACTACTCGGCTGGATCCCTCTCTGCTCTTTTCTGACAACAGCCAAATAACTTTTTATGTAAACACGCTTCATCCTTTAACTGGTTGGAGCAGGAAAATATGTAATGGGTGTGTATTTTTTTTAAAAAAAATATTTAGTAAGTGTTAAGTGTGTGTTTTTAATTGTTATAATTTAAATTTTAATGGATTAGTTGTTTAATGCTTTTAACACTTTTGCACTCCATGTCATTTTAGATGTTTTCCTTTCACTTATATTGTAAGCCCTTTAGGCCATTTCCGCACTAGACTGTTATAGTGCTATTATTCCACTTTCAACATCCTATGGAATCCTGGGGTTTGAGGCCCCTCCCTAAACTGCAAACCCCAGGATTCAATAGGATGTTGAAAGTGGAATAATAACACTATAACAGTCTAGTGCAGAAATGGCTTTAGAGTTCCATATTGAGAGAAAGACAGGAAATAAAATAAAGTAAGATAAAATAGACCTAGTGGTTCCATATGGACATCAAAACAAATAGAATTAATTGAATTAGTCTCTATGAATTTGTCTAATCCTATTTGAAAGCCACATTAACAAGTGGCTGTCATAGCATGTAAAGTTTAGCTGTCTTACTTTTTTGGACCATAGAAACCCTCAGTGGAGAATTCCGGGAAGTATAATCCAAAACTTAAATCCGATTGCTAGACCCAACTAGAATAGACCCACTGAATCCACTGAGGAATGGAAAGTCAACACGGCCATAAATCCAATTGTTTCAATAGGTCTACTATAGTAGGGTCCCACAAAGTAACTTAACCAAATTCTGCAATCATCGCATCTCATACCAGAAAATTCTATGCATTGAGTAATGTCTTTGCCCTGCCCCCATGAGCAAAATGGTAGAAGGTCTGGAAACGATACCATAAGAGGAGGGGCTTAGCAAGCTGGGTATGTTTAGCTTGGAGAAGAGAAGATTGAGAGGTGGCATGATAGTTATGTTTAAATAACTGAAGGGATGTCATATGGAGGATGGAACAAGCTGCTCCATGCTTCTGCTGCTCCAGAGACCAGGACATGGAGCAATGACTTCAACTTTCAGGAAAAGAGATTCCACTTAAACATTAGGAAAAACTGCCAGTTTGAAAAAGGGAATATGGTGCCTGAGAGTGTGGTGGAATTTCCTTCTTTGGAGGTTTTTAAACAGAGGCTGGATGGCCATCTGCCGGGAATGCTTTGATGGTGTATTCCTGCACGGCAGGGGGCTGGACTTGATGGCCCTTATGGTCTTTCCCCACTCTATGAGTCTATGATTCTATCTCTGAATGAGAGGGAGGAAAAACTTCCCACATGTTGCATAATTTTATTAACCTCTGTCACGTTCACACATAGTCATCTTTTTCCTCCCTAAAAGAGTTATTACTTCCAAGTTAGCATCTATAGGGAATGGGTCAAGCCTCCCTCTCCTTCCACTCCTAGGGCTGAGTGGGCTTGTCTGTGCAGTGTTGCTTCAAGTCAGAAGCTTGGCATTATCTGGTCTAGTGTATGTCTCATTTGCTAAAGTAAAGGAATTGATTGATTTAGCACTTCACCAGAGAAATGCATCTGAGGGTAAATAATTGATTGTAATTTTGCCCTGGCTTTGGCTAATGAAGATGTCACCGGTTGGCAGGTGCATTGGCTTTCTGTTAGAATAGAGCATCAGTTGATATTAAACTTTTCAGTAACCTTCTTGGAATAGATTTCTGACTCTGGGATTCATTTAATAAACCCATTAATCATTAGCAGCTCCTAGAAACCTGACAAGCTTTAGAAAAGAAATCAGAGGCCTCTTAGGCCTGGATACACTTGAGCACATCATCAGTAGTAGTATTAGCAGCCATAGCAGCAGCAGTGATGGGGAAGGCAGGTCTGGAATAAGTCTTTGCTGAGAGGGAGAGGGAGAGAGGGAGAGGGAGAGAGAGAGAGAGAGTCACTGTCTTGCAAGGAAAAAAGAAGCAGACAGTGAGGCTGTTATCTGTTTTTTCTCCCCTTTCCTGCCTGGCCCCACCGTCTGCTTCTCAATATACTTTGTCGCGGGATGAATCATGAGCTTCCTGCTTAGCTAGTGTGTTATTATGGTCTGATCTTGTGAAAAATTAATCCAGATGCTGGATCTATATGGCTCAAGTCCAGGTTATCTACAGGCCTGTGTTATCCCATATGAGTCTACCTGTGTTTTGAGATCTTCTGTTGGAGGACCCTCTGTCTATACCCCCACCTTCAGAGATACATTTAGTAGGAATGCAGGAGAGGGCCTTTTTGATGGCTTCTCCCGGGCTCTGGACCTCCCTTCAGAGAGATGGCACATTGGCACCCTCCTTGCTATCTTTCCACAGGCAGTTTGAGACTTTTTTAAAAAGAAAAACAAGGGGACTGGGGCTTGTAGAACTGTGCTGAACTCATGGTCTGTGTTCGTTTATTTGTTGTTTTTAATAATAACATTTTTAACTGGTTTTAATTTTATGGATCACTCAGTGATGATGATGATGATGATGAAGACTTTCTATGTCTCTTTTAACTGTTGTAAGCTGCCTTGAGTCCCAGACTGGGGGGAAAGGCAGAATCATCATTATCGTCGTCATCGTCGTCATCGTTATTTGTCACAGTGTTTCTATTAACATGAGAAATCCATTTTTTCTGACCCACACACCACAAGAGTAGCTAAGGCAAAACGCAATTAATTCTTGACCTTGAGGCCAAGTGGTCAAATGAAGAAGCTGTTCAAAGTCCTATGTGTGCCTTTGAGCACTTGGAAATGATCACCATTCACATACCTGTTCATGTATGATCATCTCACACTCAGCTAGGGATGTCCATCTTCATGTTCTTCAAGCAAGAGAAAATAATTCCACCAATATTCTCTCTGCTGGATGAGATCATGAAGATTTCTGAGCAGTTCAGGATTGCTATCCGTGCTTATGGAAGGCTTTGTCTGCAGAGAACTAAACTGTTTTTCTATGCAGAAGCATACTTTCTGTGCAGAAATCCACCCTCAACATTGTGCTTCTCTTTTACTAATTGGAAGGAGCTTACTCTGTCCACTGGCACATATTCTTAGCTGTGCCATACACAAACAGGCAGAAGAAGAGTTGCAAATATTTTTCTATGCTGGCTGAAAGTTGTCATCCCCAAAATGAACTTTTTCAGACTATGGTAGAAGCTTGTGCTTTAGTCAAGGAGACCTACAAAACCCTTTGAGAATTTCTGCTTTCTGTTGTAAAGGTCTAATTTCATCAGCATGCCAAGTCCCAGGAGATGCTGACTTCTTGATTTTGAAGGCTGCTAACCCAGTAACTTACCAGTGCTTATATTGGTAAGGGTGGGCAACTATGCAGAGGTTTGGAACCAATTTTCACCCCTGTGTCCCCAGTACAGGAGACACCAGCATGTTGCAGCACACTGTGGAATTGATATCATATCACATATCACACAGTTTTGGACAGTTTATAACCCCTTCCTCCCACCAAAAAAAAAAAAAAAAGATTGGGGAGGTTTCTGAGGAGTATGAAAGCAAAACTGCCACACTTAAAAGCAGTTTACTTGCATTTGGAGCCATATTCAGGCCATTCCCCAAGATCCCCTAAAGTTCAGTCTGGATTTCTTTTTAAATGGGGACTTAGAGGGTTTTGAGGGGACTGCATTGGATCTTTAAGGGCTTCAAAACTGGGATTATGGGCCATGTGTTCCCTGTGAGCCCCATTTTCCTTGTCCCTGTCATAGAGGAAGTAGTCCAACACATGCTTAAAGGGGGGGGGGGGTAGAGTCCATTACATCCTTAGATGGACCAGTCTCATAAAGCAGTCTCCCTACTGCACATCATTTTATTAATATCCTGTCCTTCCCTCAAAGAGGGCCTAAGATAGCTCACAATTTGAGTTAAAATACAATTGAAAATGTACACAAATTTAATTGCATTAAAACATCTATTTAAAACAGTTTTTAAAAGGCAGTTACCATCTACTAACAATGAAATAATACAAATATAAATACAACATGACCACTTGAAATACCTGTAAGAATCCAGTTCCTTTGGAGACATAGTTCCTCCAAAACTCTAAAATCCATTCTCCTGCTTTTTGTCTCTTTGTTATGCTTAGAAATGTTTATATTTTGAACCATTGCTGTTCTGTGACTTCAAGTGATTTCTGATTTATGGTGACCTCCGTTGTAGGATTTTCCTAGCAAGTTTTATTCAGAGAGGATTTGCCATTGCCTTCATCTTAGGGTGAGAGAGTGTGACTTGCCCATAGTCAGCCAGTCTGTTATCCCAGACTGCTGTTCCAATACAAAGCACTATACAACGCTGACTTTTTCGGAGCCATATCCCCCCCCCGCAACTGCAAACCCACCCAACACTGCCACTAAGCCATGCTGATTTGAGGGTTCTGGCTGTTGCAAACCATAAGAGTAACATAACTATCCAATGTCAGGAACACGCCGTCCTTTTGGTTGCAAGGGCCATATGCAGTAGTATATACAAGGGTGGCTGGCATTTTCTTGGCCAGTCCCAACTAGAACAGACCCATTCGATCAACTTTTTGAATCAGCACATAGGTAAATCTCACTGGTTCAATAGGTCTCCTGGACTGTGCATAGCCTGGACTGTGCATAGCTGGCTGGTCCACCTCATGCTTCTCTTTACACACATGCCTCTCCCAGCAATTGCATACAGTGTGGCAATTAACCTCCTCATGCACCAACATGAGTCAACAGTGTGATGTGGCAGCTAAAAAAGCCAATGTGATTCTAGGCTTCATCAATAGTGTCTATATCAAGGGAACTAATTGTACCACTCTGTTCTGATTTGGTCGGACCTTGCCTGGAATACTGTTTCTAGTTCTGGGCACTACGATTCAAGAAGGATTTTGACAAGCAGAAATGCGTCCAGAGGAGGGTGTCCAAAATGGTAAAAGGTCCAGAAATCCTGACCTATGAAGAGTGGTTTAGGGAGCTGGGTATTTTTAGCCTGAAGAAGAGAACGTTAAGATGTGACATGATAGCTATGTTTAAATATTTGAAGGGATGTCATATGGAAAAGGAGGCAAGCTTATTTTCTGCTGCTCCAGAGATTAGGACGCAGAGCAATGGATTCAAACTGCAGGAATAAATATTCCATCTAAACATTAGGAAGAACTTCCTGATGACAAAAGGACTTTTACAGTGGAATACGCTGCCTTGGAATGTGGTCGAGTCTCCTTTGGAGGTTTTTAAACCGAGATTGGGTGGCCATCTGTTCTGAGCGCTTTGATTGTGCATTCCTGCTTGGCGGAATGGAGATGAACTGGATGGCCCTTGTGGTCTCTTTGAACTCTATGATTCTGTACCGTTCTCCACAGGCAGTGACACAGAAGCTTTTATCCCAGTATTAAAAGGAACTGTCTAAGGAGCTGAGCCCCATCCGCAAAATAGTTTCAGTACCTTGGATAGCTCCTTTAACTTTTGAGCTTAATTCCATAGCTGATTCACTTCACTTCTAGCATGAAAGCCACCAGCTCCTACTGTCCCCATCATGTCATGCTCCTATAAGCACATAGGATTGCTGAAGCCCACTCATTCATTTTCTGGGCCAGCAGAGTGGTTTTTACAGGGAGAAGATGCATTTTGGAAAGGACCACTCCCACATACCATTGTCCCCATCAAAATTGCACTCTGAAAGCCTTCCATTTTATCTGTTTGACTGGCTAAGGGGAATGAAATTTATACAAGGAGAATGGTGGCCCAAAAAGATTGCTCTTGTGTAATGTGTTTCCTAAGAAAATTGCATTTCTCCTAGTCCACCAAACAGCAAACATAGGAGTGCACAGTTCCCAAGTGAAATAGGCAAACAAAGTAGTGAAACTCAGGGTGGAGTTATGAATGGGTCATTAAATTATCTGGATTGGAATAGATGGGCTGCAGTGTGGAACAGTTTTGGGTTCTGAACCTAGACCCTGAACTTTGGCCTTCCTGAGGGCATTCCTTTGCCTTTTTTTGCCATCTAAATCAGGCCTAGGAATCATGTAGGCCCATATACAGCCTGCAAAGGCTATTTTGCACCCCATGACCTTTAACAGTTCCCCCACCAAAAAAGGAGGATTTGGCAAAAGAAAGTGAATTGCCTCTACTGAATGCCTCTGGAAAAGGCAGTTCACTTTTTACATAAACTGCCAAGGGGCCTTGAACATATTTTTTCTCAATGTGGGAGTGAAGTTCCATACCCTCCGCCTCTCCCTATTTGGCATAGACAACCCCAATTAATCCTCTGTCATTCCACTTTTTCTGCTGCTTTGAAAATATCCAAGTTTCTCTCTCTTCCTCCAGCTTCCTCCCTTTGCCCTCAGTTTACTTCAGTTGCTGCAAATTGAGGGCAAAGAACAAAAGTAATTTGCCCTCAGTTAACTCATCAGGGAGAGAAGGGGGATGGGGCAGAATCTTGCCCTTTCCTGTAGACTCAGGCAAAAGCAAATTCCTGCAGCTTCTTCTACCGTGTCTGTTCTTCCTCAATAATAGCTTGACATCTTAACCACACTCTGATATTGCTTGACCACATGTTTCTTGGTTTTCATGAGTGATGTAGACTCGGACTGATTGAGTCAGATTAAGTCAGACTTAAGTTGCTTCAGTGACTCAACTTGGACTTGATTTGGCAATAAATGTTGCATTGACTTATGATGCATTGACTTAGTGAATGAATTGCTGCTCTTGGTTTAGTAACCCAAGACATTCATCCAGAAACCTTACGACTTTGAACAATGCTTTCATCTCTTTTTGCCTACTGATCATGTAACAATTTGTCTCAAGCCCAAAATGTGGGTGTGTTTCTCAGAGGGGAAGAGCAAACGCGTTAGGAGCTGGGCTTGACGCAGGGTTGAGGTCTGCTCAGCAGCCCGTTCACCCCTACACATCAGAAGAGCCTTCTAAAACTTTTCCTAAGAGCAGAAGTCAAGACTTTTCCCCAAAGTGCAGGGCCCATTTCTCAGAGCAGAACAGCAAATGTGTTAGGCAATAGGCTTGAGGAGGAAGGATTCTTCCTTCTAAAGCTTTTGGAGCTTCAGTAATGGCAAGTAAGAGGGATCCTATTCCCCACTTCCAAAAAAAAAAAGCCTCCAGCTTCACAAATGGGAAGTTAAAAAGGATTATATTCCCCACTTCTGAAGTTGGAAACTCTTTTATACCCATTGACACAAAAGCCTCCAGCTTCAGGAAGGGGGAGTAAGAAGGATCATATTCCCTACTTTTGAAGCTGCAGGTGGCAGAATCACAAATGTGGATGGCTGACTCTGCTTAAATTGTTAAAAATGACTTTATTCAACTCTGTCCAGAACTTCTGGAATGTAGGTTGGGGTATAAATTTGGCTCCCAGACTTGAGACTTGAGTTGAAAATATCTTGCAAGGACTTGGGACTTGATTTGAGGCTTGAAGGTAGAGACTTGAGACTTGCCTTGAAACTTGGAGTAAAAGACTTAATCACTGGTTTTCATCTAGGGGATGCTGGAGGGTATGGCCTTCTGGCTGCTTTTGAGTTTGCTTTTCCCCCAGACTTTTTTGTTGGGAGGGTTTCATTGTCATTATGATGGGAGTCAGAGCTGTAAACTGGGCCCAGCACCCTGAGAACTTGCCACTGCTGCTCTAAATGAATGGCTATTTGCTATACTTAGAAATGCAGCTGAAATAGTGGCTAAGCCCCTGTGATGCTGTGGCCCAGCTTTCACTGGTGAGGACCCTGTGTAGAAAGACCATATATGAAAGCTCATGTAGTATTTATATTATGAGCTCACCCTGCGTCAGTGCATATATAGTAGCTTCAGCCACAAGTTTCTTCCTATTCTTTGCAAAACTAAGGCTAAACAAGTATTATTGTGGATGAGTGGGTGTTGGTACTGGATTATTCTGCTTGTTCCTTAACTCATCACCTGAGACTTGATGATGGTTCTGAGAAACCTTTTTGTATGTTCAGTGGAAATAATCAAATACTCAAGCCACAAACACAGTTGCACCTTGTCAGAAGAGAAGTTACATCCTTAACGGTAAGTGCTAAAACTCCATATGCAGAGTGAAAGGCCATTGAGAAAATGGAGAGGAGGTCAGGAAGGGTTCATGTTTCAAATGGCGAATCACTTCATATGCTAACTGTTTTCCATAGAAAACCAAGATACATTAACGCAGTCAGGGCCAGGAACTATTTTTCAAGGCTTTAACATCATTCAAGGTGACACCTGTCACTGCTCCTCAGCATCATAATGAATCTGAAAAATAAATTTAAAGTCTCATCTTTGGCTGTCTTTCGAATGGCTCTCTTCAGTGGAAACAACACAGCCCTCCCCTCCTCTGCCATTTAATCAGATGGAAACCAGATGGCACTCCAGATAAAAATATGGAAATCTACAGAACATGGATGTCATTTACTAATCAAGTGGAAGGAAGCAGCTTCTTCTACTATGCCCTTGTTTCAACTTTGCTCTCTTTCTTTCACCATTGCTTTGGTGGAGACCAGTCAAGAGACCTGTTTATTATCTCTACTCAGTTGGGATTCTAGAAGTTGTTTTTTTTTTAAAAAAAATCCCTTTCATATTTTGTATGCATAATTCACACAGCCAATTTGAACAATTCATATAGCTTCTAATTCTGTGCATTTGGATAAAACAAGAACCAGCATAATATAGTGGTTTGAGCACTGGACTACAACTGTGAAGATCAGGGTTCAATTCCCTGCTTGGCCATGGAAACCTACTGAGTGACTTTGGGTGTACCACACACTCTCAGCCCCAGAAAACCCCATGATAGGTTTGCCCTTGGGTAGTTATAAGTCAGAAATGACTTGAAGGCACAAAACAATGACAACAACAACAACCACGAAGGATATTCACTGGAGTAAACTGTGTGTATAGTGAATCTATTTTTAAAGTACTGTACTTTGCTCCATTTCAGTATGTTGCAGTAGCACAACAAATATACAGAGACCTGGTTATCTAGTTCACTGCTCAAGTGACAACTTTGCATTACAACATGTCTGTTTAATCTAGACTGAGATGAAAACCCAGTCTAGATTAAACAGAAGCCCCCAAAGTGGTTGTCTCAATGGGATACTCTCTCTCTCTCTCTCTCCCCTTCTAATTGTGTGCACGTGTGTGTGTGTGTGTGAGGGAGAGAGAGACAGAGAGAGAGAGAGAGAGAGATGAAATGTAAAACTCAGCAACATATACAAATGTAATGTAACATAGTAATTACAGTTTTAACCTGATTGATAGGCAGTCTATGGATCATTATTTCTGATTATTGTTACCTGCATGTTAATCCTGCCTGCCTTCCAAGATTTTCAGGACTCTCTTTTCACATTTCTCCCAGACTAACCTTGTGAAGTAGGTTAAGGTGGAGATTAACCTTGGGTTTTCAGTCCAGTTGTTTAACTACTATACCACACTGGCTTTCAAGAAACAGCCACAAACACTTAGCAGATATTGAAAACCATCTGCAGGTAACATGATGATGATGTTCCTATGATTCAGGGCATCTTGCAAAGTTTAAAACTGATGTGACTTTAAAATTTATACCATATAAAATTAAAAATACAGTTAATCTAGCAATAGATTTAAAAGTATTTTAAAGCAAAACCATTAAAAAGAAAACAACAAATAGAGCACATTCTGAAAGGCCCTTTTCTCTCTGTGCAATCAACCCTCAAAGTCCTACCGAAATAAAAAGGTCTTTACCTGCCTGTAAAATTTGGAAACCAGGGAGGGAACCCATCTGACCTCTCTAGGATAGGAGTTCCAGCGCCTGGGAACAGACACCAAGAAGGTGTCTGTTCTCTCCCATGTTTCCACTGGCTGCACTTGCTGGAGGTTTGAGGCCAAAAAGGAGGTCTTCAGAAGACATCAAAACTTAGTCAGGCTCATACAGGGAGATATAGTCCTGCTGATAACCTGGATCCAAGCTATATAGGACTTTATGGGTCATAACCAGGGTTATTTCTGCACTACACTGTTATAGAGCTATTATTCCACTTTCAACATCCTGTGGAATTCTGGGGTTTGTAGTTTACTGAGGCCAAAGAGCTCTCTGGCTGAGAATTCTAAAGGCTCCTCCCTAAACTGCAAACCCCAGGATTCCATAGGATGCTGAAAGTGAAATAATAGCACTATAACAGTCTAGTGCGGAAATGACCCAGGACTTTGAATGCTAGTTATGACCTATGTGAACGAGCACTAAGAAGTTTCCAGCCTGACTGTTCTCTGGCTTTCATCTGTTGGGAATCCCAGAAGGCCACCCTGGCCACCAAAGTAAAGATATAGAAAAATACGATTGCATGCATGTACTGCATTAGTGCATGTACTGCATTAGTGGCAAAATGCAAAGGGTGGTAGAAGGCAGGAACTGGGAGTAGAATTTAAGAAGAGATAATTTTATTTTACAATATTTAATTTTATTTTACAATATTTTAACCGTTTGAAAACTGCATTTTAGAATTGCTTTCAGATGGTTTTTTAAATTAAAATATATTTTAATATGGTTTTTTTATTGTTTTAATCATTTTTATTTTTGTTCTTTATCTCAGGAGCCCTTGTGGGCTGTGTGGTGAAACAAAAATCTCATAAATAAATACGTTACTCTGTTTCAAGCAAAGCTGCTCACTGCAACTTGGGGCAGGCAATTGTTAGAGGTTGGGTGAGTTCTCGGGCCACATCCCTTATCCTCAACTCCTTTCATTTTTTTTCAACTTACAGAATGTCCTCCACATCTCTAGAGGTTGTAGGTGGCAAGTTCATCACATTTTTATCCCCTCTCCTGGGCTGTTTTCAGCCCAGGTCAGGCATTTTTAAAACCAACTTGGCAGAAGTATGGCAAAATTTCCCCTGGATGGTGTGGGGGGGCATTTTTGTTGTAGAAAACTGAAAAATCATAGGAAAAAACAAAACAAAATAGGGGCATGGGAGCTCTTGAGGACTTCAAAAATGGCTTTGGGGCACACTTTGCTCCTCCCCATGAAAGGAGGGGAGAAGAGATGAGAGAAGATTACAAGGTTAAGAGGAATGAAAGGGATGCATTGAGACATCACATAGAGCTAGCTTAATGTACACTCTTCTGTTTCAGGAATGGACATATACATACAATCAGCAAGTCCGGTACCAGCAGCTGTGCTTGTCCATACATACCCTCTTTCCAGGTTCCCAGGCTGTGCTCTTACCTTGCAAAGAAGGGGATGGAAAACAGGTGAGGCCATTCTTTGTCAAAAGCTTTTGAAGACCGAAAACACACACACTCTTTCTCCCACTGGCACTGACATCAAATATTTTGTCCCACCATTCTTCCAACTTACACAAATAGAGAAAAGTCAATCAACCAAAATAATCCATTAGTTCTGTCATCTCATCACCACTATTTGCTTGAGGCAAACCTGTCTGTGAAAGGATGGCCTGGCCATTGATATGTATACTTATTTGGACAATATTAGAAATTTAGTTAGTTTTGCTTTGGAAAGGCCATCTAAAAGTAACTATCTAATTAAGTAGTCAGACCAAAACCAGAACCAAATGCTAATGGTCACCCTAGTCAGGGATCAATCATATGAACATGTCACAATGTAAACAGCCTGGAATCGCAGAGAAATTATTAAAGCAGGAGCATAATCATGAACAAATAAATGCAGACCATCACACTGGACAAATTATGTTATCTTTCTCTGCAGAAGTGGGTAAGTCAATGCCAGCTACCAAGAAATTCTTACAATTAAAACACTGGAATTCAAGTTGCACACATGGAAGTTTTTTTCATACACATCTTTTTTTTTTTAACCTTTAAGGCTGTTTTCACTGGTTTGTAGTTACACTGTCAGCACTGTGTGTATACTAGCCATCTGAGGGGTGGGGGCTGGTCTCGTTCCCTGTTTCTTCCCCATATGTGAACCAGCATAAGCTAGCTCCTATTCCTTATTCCCCGCGTGTTCAAGGAGACCCTAAATACACTAGGCTGCACCACTGAAGCTAGTCAGTGCTGAGAAGATAGAACTATTCCTGGGAGATCCATACTCTAAAACAAAAGCCTGCTGTTGTACACTAGGAGTGGGGGCATTGCAAAATAAGATACTGAACACTGCCATTTGCAATTTTCCAAAAATTGCATATGTCCCCAAAAGGATTCTAGGTTTAGTGTCCAGGTCTATGGCTGTAGATAGATTTGGACACCAAGTTTTCTCAAAGTGAAGAAACAGCTAGTAGATAGACTTACTCCATCAATGTATATGTAAAACACAAATCAGAGACCAGCTAGCTTCAGAAAATGCAAATGTTTATCCCAGAATTCCACTATATAACTCCTATTTTTAATGCAGCATAATATTCATGATTTGTTAAGTACCTATAAGTAGCTGGATGCAGTACAATGGAACAGTGATACTCTATGAAACAGCCCTGTGTTTCATAAGAGCAAATAGGAAGGATTTTACAAAACCAGTATAACCCCACCCCTGTCTATGCTGCACCACTGAAATTGACATACTCCCGGAGTTTCTTAATAATGCCTGCTACTGGCTCACCAACCGTGTTCCGTCTACAGCACAGGCAAAGATAAAGGCAACTGCAAGAAGAAAATGGTGGCAGTGACAAGAGGGAAAAAAATGTGGAAGTCGTGGAGAATAAGGCTGCTGACTCTCCACCAAAATGCCAGACGTCCTGGGGAGGGTAGTATATGGAACCAAGACAGTATGGCAAGGAAGGTTTGGACTGTTGTTTGTCATAGTGGACAAGTGATTGCCCAAGCTACCACTCCATAATGCCTTGACTCAATGATTCAACCCCAGAAGCCAGGAGCTTTGCAAATAGGCAGCTTGGAGCTGCTGAAGGTGCCTTGAGGCCTAGTTTTGGGAGAAAAGTGGGTTATAATGAAATAAAGTAAGTTCTGTGGAAATGAGGTAGGAGGGATCATTATCATTGTCATCATCCAATACCCAATACCCTCCAGATATCGTGGACATGCTGACTGTAGTCCAATGCACATGGGATATACTATATTGGTAAAAGCTACTATAGAGTATTCAGTATTTTTACTACTCCCTCTCAGTGAGACAATACATGCTGAATTTAATCTTTGTATTTCTTTTTTCTCTTTCAAAAGCGATGGAATAAAGTTGGTTCACACATTGAGCACATGGCCACACGTTACTGCCTGGACACAGAAATGGTGGGGGACACCAATGAGAACATGAGAGAAGTTGTCATTAATCCCTGTGAGAGCACAGCAATGAGTCAGCGCTGGGAGATGGTGATGTCCTGACCATGCCTATTAAGATGCCAGTCAACTCACCCAAAAGGACTTTTGTTTTGAACTGCCAAGGCTGTTGTCCAAGCTTGGGGTTAACGTGGGGCTTGCCTTAGAGTGGGCCAGAAGCCAAAGAATAGGACATACAGCTGTGCCTAGGTTGAAGAAAGCACATAAGTGCTGGCTCTGAGAGCCACAGCATTAATGCCACCAGGTGGGGCCATACAGTTAAGAACAACATGACTTAATTATCTTTTAAGTATCCTCATCTGTTAGCTAAAGCAGAAGATGCTCTTCTCATTTTTGAGAAGAGGACCTGCTGAAATCAGCAAACATGGTATTTATTGCCCTCATTGCCAAGGTGGCTGGGAAAGCCTTGGAAAATAATAAGTGGGAGAGCAGCTTTTTGCAGGAAAGGGTGGGGGAGGGAGAAGTTAGGTGTTAGAGGAACATAGAAATGGTCATGTGGAGAACTGGATAGAAAAGGCCAATGAACCTTGCACTTTTGATTGATGTAATTGAGCACATCTCCAGGAAGGTGCTGGAGTAAGCTATATTGCACATAGGAATTTATATGAAATCCATGTCTTTGTGGTATAATAGGCATTGTACGTATGAGATTATGAAAGAGAGGATATGTGTATGAGAAAGAAAATTTCTCACTGTCTGAGAACTGTATTCCATATCTAATGCACAGAGGTAGAAGAGAGGGAGAGGTTTACAGATCTGCTGCACAAGGTTTCCTTCAGGTTTTTGATGACTGGGAGACTCTAGTCTAGAAATAAGTTAGCCCTGAACTGAACATGGCTGGAGAGAGGGAAAGGGAGAGGGAGAGAGAGAGGGTGAACTCTCACTTTGTATAGGGCTACACACTCAGCATATAATAGGTCCTACAGCCTCACAGTCTCCCAGAGTTGGCATGCAGACTGCCCTATAAAAAGTGAGAATGGCAAGCCTTTGCACTTGGTAGTCCCTCACTAGCAGCTTCTGAGCTTTGGCGACTGGCTGAGCTTGCCAATTTGTGCTGCTTTTGTGTTGAATCTTGCCATCCTGCAGCTTTTTGAGACTGCACACTTAAGATGATTGTGGCTGTTTTTCAGAAACTTTAAGAAGGCAAGAAAGAACCAACATCCCTCATGGTATAAGACATTTTCCCTCCTCCTTCCCCCAGATCCATAGTGGTCTTTGATTATGTTCTTTTGTGGAAGAACAATATATCCCTGCACAATGTATTGACTCAGAGACTATAGTAGGACCTGGGTGTATGTGTGGATTATGTGAGCAGTGTTCCAAATCCATATTGGAATGCAGAAGTACAACTGATCCTTGTCATCTATGTATTGTGTACCATTGATGAATCGGATGCTGCTCTAGCCAATGTTAGACTTATCATACCACTTTCTACTCTGATCCAAACTATGTGTGTTTGTGGTGAGAGACTGAGTCATGCCTCTGTATGAGAGGCTGACTAACACTGTTCCCATGCCCATCTTGGGGTGGGAGGGGTGTCTCAGTTGAACAGAAAACCACCTGCTGATCCTCCATAACTGTAATATGTCTTTCACTGTTTAAAGACCTTGGAATAGGGGAAATTTTCACATACATCATAAAAATAATATTTTGCTATTTGCAGGCCACTGTCTGGTGTTTTTCTGCTTTTCAGTTTCCGTCCTACAAAAGCGTGTGCCAATGTATTGCACTTGCAAAATGGGTGCAGTCACAGTCATAATGGGCAAATAATGGACCCCAACTTGAAAACTGACAATGCTGCTCTAGTAATCTGTTAAACTCATTATTATTTAGAGCTAGGGATTTTTTTTTTAAAAAAAAAAACCCTGCAAATTCCAGAATCCCATATCTATTTTCCATGACTCACTGGGGGATTCTGGAGTTTGTACTGCAGACATGGTTTTCTCTCTGAAACTTTACCCATAATGCACCAATGAGAGGAAACATTTGAGATTACTGTGGCTGAGTACCAATGAATGCTTGAAGGGTTTTTAAGAGACTTGAAGGTGGCCAGGCTCCAGATTTTATGCATCAAGGTTAACTAACAGGCTTCTCATTCCTAAAACAAGCTAAGTCTCTTTAAGACAATGCCATGTAATGGTGGAAGGAGTTTCCATGTTTTCATTTCAGTCGAGATGAATGAGAGATAAGCCCCTTAGTTCACTTCAGAATAGTCCTGGTTAATATGAGCTATTTTAAAAGTTATATTAATCAGAAAATAGTCTGATTTAAGATTAAGAAATTCTGCTGTGCTCTTGGGAAAGGAATATGGCCAAGGCACTTCTTTGATAGCTGCCAGATTTTATGGATTCTATAAGCCACTGAGCCTCTGCCTGTCTCTTTATTGGTACACCAAACTAGAGCAAATCAATGAAGTCAAGGGTTTTCTCTATGTGTTGACTCACTATTCCATACTTGATCCCATGTGTTTACACTAGTTGGGCCTGCCAGTAGATTTAGTCCAAAGTTGAAATGAACAAAGTCCTCTTTTACTGAGTTTTTCCATTTTTCAAATGGTACTGTGATTCTTTAAAGATGGTTATTTCATTTAAGAGTAACAGTTTTGACAAAAAGGTTAAAAATGATCATTGGGTATTATGCTTATGATGTACATATTATGTAAATAAGATGCATCCAAAATATTCATGTTAGCTCCAGCCGTTTTGCTTGGAATATATTTCAGATGTGAGTATTGGTAGCATTCAGGCTCCAGAAGCAAGCCATCCAGAAACAGTAACATAAGGGGAAAGGCTAATGCTGCTTTTAAAGTGAGCTTGGGGAAGTGAATTACTTTAATGGTACAGGCCCAGGAATAATGATGTTTGGCTGAAGGGAAATGTGCTTGGAGTTATGGACCAAAAGCACATGTGAACTAATTGGGGGGGGAGAGAGAAATGGCAAACACAACACCATGTCTTCTAAACAGGTTTATCTCTCGAAAAACCCCATTGTGTTTCATCAGTCTCAGCTATTATTAAGACACTACTACTTCACAGCCAACATAGTTTTATTTAATTATTTGTGTGTATTCCTAACACTTAGGGCAGAATATGATTGTACCTCTTTTTTAAAAAAAGGGTTAATATCCTATTAGTGAAATAGGCAAGAATATGCTGCTCTTTCTCCTCCTCCTCCTCCTCCTCCTCATTGCGAAGGAAGAAATCCTATCTCTTTCAGTCCCTGCAAAAAAATAAAACAAAAAACACCCTCCTGTCATCTTCCCTGGCTTTGTTCTGTCTGGGAGAGAGCAGGGGACAGAAGAGACATGTCTAGCTATATTCCTATGTTTGCATGTGCAATGATAAAAACATCCTCTGGGATCTCTCAAGAGTCCTTTGGAGGTCCCAAAAGATGACAGTGTTGTTGGGCCTACAACAATAGGTACACAGTCAGATGCTTCTCTACTGCCCGCACTCTCTACCAACCACTAAATGGCTGTGGAGAAGGGTGCCCACAGGAGCAAGATGAGTCCTGCAGAAGGAGAAAGGGGAGATAGGTCATAGCTATGTCTGTGTGCAGCTTTATGCTACATCTTTTTATCCAGGATCTCAACCAACAGTTCACTTATCATCCCTACCAACTCTCCAAGTAACTCAAAGCACTGTATATTTTTTCTACACAGTGACTTTGTGTGGTAAGGTAGGCTTGACTGGATGGGGAAAGTAGATTCAGCTGTAAAGCTCTTGAGAGAAGAAGCTCTCAGTCTGCCATTTCACACATGGTGAAGTCACCAGAGACATCCATTTTGGAAGAGCTGAGCATGTCTACTGTTTTCATGAATGCTCTTATGTATGAAGAATACTTGAAACCATCCCTTTAAAAGTGTGCTGAGTCAAGCTGTGGCAGATCAAAAGGTTGACTTGTGTTCACAAAACTTCTCATTCCCCAAAGTATGAGGGAAATTCAAGAAATCATATAGATCATGGACAAACGTTTGTGTGAATCATCCTCCACACATCACCACATGTACATATTCAGGGTTGGTCAGCATTTCTATAGAAAGGTCTTCAAAGAATTTGTTCCACTGTGCAGCCATCAAGAAGACTGATGAGTGAAATGTTGTTGTTGTTGTTGTTGTTGTTGTTGTTGGCTTTCAAGTTATTTCTGACTTATGGTGACCCTAAGGCGACCCTACCATGGGGATTTCTTGGCAAGATTTGTTTGATGGGGATGTGCCTTTGCCTTCCTCTGAAACTGAAAGAGTGTGACTTCCTCAAGATCACCTAGGGGGTTTCCATGGCCAGGTGGGGATTTGAACTGTGTTCTCCAAAGTCCTAGTCCAATGCTTGAATCACCATGGCCTTCAAGTGAAATTAGGGCGTGGGAATCTTGATTAAGTACAATTCCCAGAATCTCTCAGCCAGTAAGATTTCCAGACTCTTAGTTAAAACAATTTGGATAAGATGGAAACATCCAGGTTTATATTGATCATATGTTGAAACAAGAACAGCATGTAACCAAAACACTGTACATTTTCTTTAACCATCCGCAGGGCTACTGACACAAGATAAAAGAAACTACACAAGATAATATCCATCTGGGTACTTGCACTAAGAAGGGCTGACAAGATTTGTGGCTGTTTATTACATAGATTCAAAGCAAAACCTTGATCTGAACACCGCTTTACACATTCCATCTATGCAGAGACCTTATATCCTAACCACTTAACACATTTGCAATGGATCTTTAGCTTGAAAGATCAAAGCCATTGTAACCTGAAATTGATTTTCCTCTACAAGAGTCGTTTGAAGCAAAAACCAATTTGGTTTGTACAAAGTACATTCAGAGCAAAGAGATATACCTGGTATCACCTCTGAAGCCAGTTTTTTTCCCCCTACCATGAATAACAAGTGGCACAATAAAGGGAAATTCTTACAGCCAATCTGATCTCTACCCATCCATGAGATAAAACTGAAACTCGACAAGGTTATTTGCTCCAGTTCAGAACCTGGGTATCATATTTCACGATCTTGTTATATATAGCACTCCGAATGCCTAGTGGTGTAACCCACAGAGGTGCTGCTAAGTGAACCAGGAGAGGATGTTGAAAAAAAATACAAGAGCTTCAAGAAAATTTATTTGCAGAGACTCCACGTATGTGTAGATAGAATCAAGCAGTGGATCATTTGAAGAGAATGGGCAAAATCCTCCATCATGCAGGTGCAGCCTAATATTCTGCCTGCATTGTTCCACCTTTCTCCTACCCCTGGAAGGGGGTTTCAAGGGCTGGCATCCACTACCATGTCTCTCTCTACTGAGTGTGAGGATGGAGGAGAGGGCACTTAGGAAGCACCCAGATGGTGGTTGCAGGTGGAGGAAAACACTGAAGTCAGTGTTCCCCCCTCAGCTGCAGAATTGTAGCAGGGCCAGATGCTACTTGAGAAGCCTCTCCTCTCTCTTACCTCTCCAGTACCAATAGATCAAGCAACCAGACATAGGTCGAGGGCAGGAAAATCCCCAGTCATGTTTCCCAAGGAGACCTCAGGCAGGCATATCCACATAAACAAAGAGTCCTCAGCCACGAAGCCAACTTGAGGAGATTACTGGGTTTCCCCCTGTTGAGCAATGCTTGCATTGGCAAATTCTACAAGGGCGAGGTCCATTTACATGAAACAATCATGCAAGCCATCAAGTGGCTATTATGTGGTATTTTCATTCTATTTCGACCATTGTTTTTCCCGGGAAAGGTCTGCCCTGAGGTACATTCTGCCCTATAAGTAGTCCCCCTTTTAGAGACCCTCTTTGGAGAACTCCCTGCCATGCTAGCAGACTGGCACTCTATTAGTCAAGTTGTCCCCTCAGCTGCCTCTCTTCTCTGAGCTCCTTCTTTCTTGCCGCTTCCCAGACCAAAGACTTCTGAACAGGTGCAGTATTACCATCCTTACATCCTCTCCGCCTTATTCCCTATAAGCTTTCACCTCTCTCCCTTCTTGATAGTCCTTGTGTGTGTGAGTGAGTAACTACATTTGTGTGTGAGAACATATTGCTTATAAATTTATTCATTGATATGATTGAATGACTTTTGCTTGATCTCACCCTGTTAAAAATTGGGTTGGAGGTCTCGCAGGGTTACCCTGCCCCTCATTCTGCCAAAGCTAGTGCTCTACTAATTCCCCCAGTCTTTGCATTTTTGAAGCAAATAAAGGTGCCCCCCAAGGGACGGCCAGAAGTCAGGGTAATAGTAAGGAGGTAGTGAACATCTCCTTATGCGACTCCAACAAAGGACATATGTACATGTAACCTCAGTTTACACATAAGTCACCAACCTCCTTCTGCACAATGACAACAAAAGATCTATGCCTATGTAACCTCAGAATATGAATGTGTATGCCAGCAAAAGGATTCCTGCCTATGTCATTCTGGATATAATCACATAAACACATCTGACCCTACTAGATTCAGGATATATAGACTTCTAAGAATCCCATAGAGTTATAGAAAGAAGCCCACTGTAGTGTATTATAGAAAGAAGTCCACTACCATTGCAGAAATGTTAGCCATGAAATGAGGACATTGCTTTCACTTAATATAAGCATAATATAAGCATAAAAGGGTTGGCCCAACCATTAGACAATGGGATGGTTTCATATACTAGCAGCAGGGCAGCATCAATAGCCTTCCATTGTCCCCCTGCATCTCCTAAGCTTGTCTGTCCAGCACTCAGCTGGCACACTGTCCTCAGGGAAGGGTCAGACTGTTGTTCTGCTGAAGTCAGAACCAACTATCAGTCGGCCTGGCAGCACTGTCTTGTTCTCAATCCAGGCAAGTCAGTCTTTGGCCTGCCCTGTGGCTTAAGAATATAAGAAAGGGATTTGATCATCAGACCAGAGATCCATGTCTCTTGCTGATAATGACCACCCAGATGCTGTAGGTAGGACAAAATAGATGTAACCAACCCATGTTGTTTGCAGCAAGAAAAATATATTTAGGGATGTACCATTTCTAGCATAGGTTTCCCAGTGAATATTAGCCAGGAACACTAGAAATGGTACTTCCCGTGTTCCTGGTCAATATTCATTGGGAAACCTACCCATTCATCTGAATTCTGAATTCAGTGAAACTTTTTAATGATGTTAATGAGCACATTAATGGTGATCACAAGTTGTCCTGACAGTTATCCTGAGAGCAGAGTTACAACCCCACTGCGGTGGGACCCACCAGTCACTACTCCATTCTAGGGTTTAATCTCAACTTTGAACGAACTGTCCAAGATGCTGAACCATACTGTATGGTTATACATGTATAAGAAATGTATCGAAATACATGCTATTTGTAAGTTGTTTGCCGCCTCGATCCATATGGAGAAGCGGGATATTTTCTATCTATCTATCTATCTATCTATCTATCTATCTATCTATCTATCTATCTATCTATCTATCTGTAAAACACCTAGTGTTAAAACAGAGCCCTGGCAGTCAAACTCTGGAAGGGATTCATGGCCACCCTGACTAGGAGTCACTAGCCAACCCTGTTATCACCTCATATATACTTGAATTCTTATGTACTGTTTAGAGTGACTGAGAGGAAGAGACTGAATAGAATGTTATATTAATCCAATTTAGAGTACAAGACTGAACAGGGAAGGAAAGAAAGATTTTAAAACAGTTGTGTGTTTCTCCCAGTAACACAAAATTTCTTTCCACACCATTCGTTGAGTTAACTAATAATGGGAAGTGATAACTAAATAAATAAAGCAGCCAATATTTTTGATGGCTTTGAAAATAAGCACACCCAGCAGGAGGGAAGCTGATTTGGAATGCCTAATTCATGCCGTCTTTATAATCCCAGCTATAGTTTTAGCAGCCCTGGAAGATGAATTACCCACACTAACCAACACGCAGATCAACATGGGGTTTATTAGAACCAAGCTATCATTTAACAATGTCAGGAGTGTATTTATTATTAAGCAGAATGCTCCACAGTTTAAATGGAAAGTCATTACTTCTCCTCAGATGCTGAACAACTTATGTGTTTATGCAGCCAAGCAGCCAAGATAGTGCTGCAAGAACACAAATCCTGAGTCTTTTTTTACTGGGCTGTTGGGCTTTTATTCTAGGTCCTGTCAGAGGCAAATAAAATTTCAGTGTAATGTGATTTTAAAGCATAACAATACGCACACCAGTGAACAAAACTGTCATTTGTTCCCAATTATTTCAGACTTAAAATACACTAGTAATTACAGCATCTGACCCATATTATATATTTTTTTTATTTTCTAAAACAAATGTGGATCCTGCTCACATCTTACATTGCAAAATGTGATGCACATTATTTTCTGGAGCAAAATGAAAAAAACAACAAGAGCTTCTGTCACTAGAAACAAGACAGGCCATTAATGACTCAAAAGGATTTTCTGAAGATTTATGAAGCACAACAGCTCATAGCAGTCAACTGTATCTTTGAATTTTTGATATGAGACAAACCTTCAAAATCAGGTTTGATGTACTCTAAAAAGATCAACAGCAGAGACCTAAGCATGTTTATCTAGAAGTAAATTTCACTGAATTATTACTAGAGAAGGGTGTTACTAGGAAGCAAGTTCTACTGAACACTGTTCTGCCCCAGCTGAACATTGCCCTAGGCTTGTGATTATAACTGCCTAGCACATTTTGTACCAAACCATTACCAACTATCTGGCTTGACTCTTCCATGTCTCATTAGATTTGTTGTCCCTTTGCCCCGAGTCTTCACAGATATTTTACTTTATGGTCTGGAAACCATGGGCTTCACCTCCCTTTTTACCTTATCCTACCATTCCTTTATATCAGTTTACCTTCAACCTGCCACTCTTTTCTTCCTTAATTAAGTACTGATCTTCCAAAGGAGTTTTTGCCCAAGTTAACAGAATAAAGTTCTGCCAAACACATAACACTGGCTTTACTGTCAGTGTGAGTGATGAACCTGCTACAGTTTTTGGTTTGAAATTTAAAGGAATTATTGAGGGTTCTGTCTCCTGGCCCCAAAATAAGTTCAACAGCACCTTGAGATAGCTCCTTTAAAGTTTAGAATAAAAGTGATAATGGATTCACCGCACTCCTGATTTAAAAGACACTGCCCCCCACTGTTTCAAGGCTACAGTAAATACCGTTTCCAGCTACACATGTACAAAGGTGTACGCGTGTGTATGTGTGTGTGAGAGAGAGAGAGAGGGAGAGGGAGAGAGAGACTCTTCAGGCACTTAGGGGAGAGAAAATCCAGCCCACTTTCTTGTTCTCTAGCCATGTCTTTGTCTCCAGCCAACTAGCCTTTTTGTCCACAGGACTCTTGAAGGCTAGGATGGCTACTTGTATATTGTCTGAAAAGAAGGAATGTGTCTGTCGAAGACAAAAGAGTAATTAGAAGGGTAAGAGAATACATATCAGCATATGCTAATTTGTATGTATACATGCCAAATTTGAAATAACTGTGATAATTTAAATAGAAAAACAAGACATTTCACCATAGTAAGGAAGACTGTGTCTGGTGTACCTATTCAGTCTGTTATCCAAATGCTCACTCTTGATTGGCATTTGTAGGCTCCTGTGTGTTTTGTTCTTTTCATTTAAAACCAGACATGGAATGAATGGCAAAACTGAAGAGGATCTTCTGAAAAATAGGCCATGGCTGCATTATGGAATTTTAGTAATTCTTGTGTACCCAAGATAGTGACTGACAGAAGATAGAGTACTGGTTCAAATTTCATTTCTGCCAAAGATTCAGATTCATACTAGAGATGACATTATCTTCAACTTCACTGTTAATGTGCACACTTTTTAAAAAAATACAAACAGTTTCTTTGTGTGTGCATATGTGTACACACATGTGTGAGATAATTGTTATAATCTCTAAAAATAAGGAGTTTAAATTTTTCTCTTGAATAAAATCATTTCTCTGAATCTATGATCTGCATTTGAGTAAAAACCCCACGAAGGTTAGTGGGGAATTTCTTCCCAATTTAAATTGCAACTTCAAGGGGTGGTTTTCCTCAGAGCCATGGTGATTGGAATGGGGTAGATGAAAGGGTTACATTCCTACTCATCACCTTGAAAAGTCCTAACAATTACAGCAGATGTATAGCCACAGCTATTTGTATTTTTGAAAAAACACAGACATGCACTTGAAGTATAAAGATGCTTTTGGTATCCTGCTGGTCTGGTCCCTAAGAATAGCTTCATAATTTACCTGGCAAGTTGTAGTTTGCAAGTCTTTCATTCATAGGGCTGCCATAAGTTGAAGTCAACTTGACAGCAAATAACAGCAACAAAGCCTGTAAAGTGCATAAGACACTGCAGTGTGTTTAAAAGCCTATATACCTGCATTACAGACCCAGTGTACAAATGTGCATGGTTTTTAAAGATGCAAGGATATCACTTCACATCAAAGATGAGGACCCTCTTTGAATCCAAGAGTCCAAATTAAATTTGAGAGAATTTTTCAAGGAGAAGCATGTCAATAGCGGCCATGGCTGAAAGAAAAAGGGTGGAACCAAATATACCAGCACCGCCTTAGCTTAAAGATCTAACTGCCATTAACCATAGGGTGTTGCCATAGCACTTAAAGTGGAATATAGCATTATAACTGTGTTGTGTGAGAATTTCCATCCCAGTACTGCCTTCTTGAATCAGTGGTTGACCAGGGTCTCGGACAGAAGTCTTTCTAATTATCTATTACCTAATGCTTTTAGCTTAAGAGGTCAGGGACAAAATCTGAAATCTTCTCCATGAAAAACATATGCTCTTACTCCTGAATTACGGCAGTTGCTTAAGCAATACAAGAAAGAGGACCAGGTTCTCCTTGCAACTGATTCAATGAAACATAACACTATTATCAGTCTTTGCTCTGCTGAACAGAGCTTGTGCTTTCCCTTGACCCAGCAAGCCCAATCTCTCCAGTTAAGGATGCTTGAATGACCCCTGACTGACAAGATTCATGAGCATTCTGATAAAATGGGCAGCTGACCCTGGCTTTTGACTCTTACACAGTTCCTTTCCCTGGATGATCTGTGAAGCTGTGATGCCATTGAGTCACCAGGGGATGTTTTGAATTATGGATGGATAGCTTTCAAACATTCTGAAGTGAAACCAGAAAGCTAAGATGGCACAGTGGGAACAACCAGGAAGAATATAGCATCCCTCTCCATTCTCTTTCCACTCCACCCCCCAACACAGAATTGGTGCCTGGAATCTTGAATTAGCATCCTGAGCCCCTTGGCATCTAAAACCTGTCCATCTCTATGACTCAAGCCCAACTGAGGGTTTTTGGGTTTGTTTGTTTTTTAAATAGCAAGATAGTTTAGAGATCTACTCAGAGTCACAGAAACACCGATTTTATGTAAGAGATGGAATCTGGCTGTATCCCATGTTAGGACTACAAATCAGTGTGTCAGGGCTGCTAGCCACTGGACCATCATGAGTCTTATTGCTCAAGGCATGACAATCTTAGCTTATGTTTCAGAGTTGTTAAGTGGAGTTCAAAACACCAGAAACAATTGTGGCATTATACTCTACTCATGGAACTCTTTCCTAGAGCTCAGGACAGGTCATTTTAAAGATCCTTTCTGCAGTTTAAGGAAGGGCATTTAGAATATCCAACTGGAAACCTCTAGTACCTTACCAAACTAAACCCTAAGATCCTGTAGGATGTTGACATGACAACTGAAGTGGAAGACAGCACTATAATTGTATAGTGCTGTCCATTGCTCCAAGGTCCCTTGGAAACTAACTGTATTTCCTTCTTCTCTCCATTGGTCTCCCTCCCTCCCTCTTTCTTTCTTTCTTTCTTTCTTTCTTTCTTTCTTTCTTTCTTTCTTTCTTTCTTTGAATATTTTATTGAATTTTACAACAAAAAATAAAAAAGAAATTACCCCCCCTTCCCTACTTCCTTCTTTTTCCAGTTGAATCTGCTTGTTTATCTTAATACATACATATTTTAAACTGGTCTGTCTATATTTCTTTCATCTACCTACCTATATATCTATTTATTGTTTTTGTTACAGTTGTATCCTGCCTTTTCTTCAATGAACTCAAGAAGGTATACATGACTGTCCTTTTCCTCATTGTATCCCAATCATAGAATCATAGAATGATAGAGTTGGAAGAGACCACAGGGGCCATTCAGTCCAACCCCCTGCTATGCAGGAACACATACCAAAGTACTCCCGACAGATGGCCATCCAACCTCTCCTTAAAAACCTCCAAAGAAGGAGACTCCACCACACTCTGAGGCAGCATATTCCACTACCGGACAGCTCTGACCATCATGAAGTTCTTCCTGAGGTTTCAGGTGGAATCTCCTTTCCTGCAGCTTGAATCCATTGCTCCTTGTCCTAGTCTCTGGAGCAGTAGAAAACAAGCCCGCTCCCTCCTCAACATGACATCCCTTCAAATATTTAAACATGGCTATCATGTCCCCTCTTTACCTTCTCTTCTGTGGACTAAACATACACAGCTCCCTAAGCCGCTTTTCATAGAACATGGCTTCCAGACACTTCACCATTTTGGTCACCCTCCTCTGGATATGCTCCAGCTTGTCAATATCCTTCTTGAATTGAGATGCCCAGTTCAATCATCATTGTATTCCAGGCTAGAGAGAGAATGACTGGGCCAAAGTCAACCAGTGAGTTTCATGTCTCAGTGCTACAAGTACTTTACTATTAACCTAGCAGCTCTTTTCTTTTCCTATCACAAGTGAGCCTTTGTTTCTAGAATGCTCCCTTGATGAGTTCCTGTAATGCTTCTGCCATCACACAGTCAGGTTGTGAAGGTTGATCTGATGCTATCTCAAGAGGAAATAATTGCAGTCAAGGCATGAGCAGCACCTCTGCACTTTGATAGCTTGGAGTTGAGCCATGCATAATCTTTACATTAATTATATCATTGCAGTTTAATTGTAGCAATTAGTATGTGCTTTACTTTCTCCAAAACAATCCTTCATTACATGGCTTTCCATTTTCAGTAAACACTATCACTCATGTTTCAATTTGCCACCCAGAAATGGCAATGCACCCCCAAAGCCTGGAGAGAAAGCCTGCACAGCATATACTCTTCAAATGGCAAGGTGTCACATCTACCTTCAAACAACAAGGTTTCAGTTATCATGCAGTCAGCCATCTCTATCTCACATCATCACCACCACACCACCACCATCGTCAATCTAAGGGAACCAGAGAATCCAGAGAATCAAAAGGGTCATATGTGCAAGGATACTTCATACAGCAGCAATCTCACAGCTTCTTGCATGGAAGTAAGTTCCAACAGAAACAAGACTACTTTTTGTTTAAAGATTCGTCAAGCTGAACTGGAAAACAAAAACATGTTTGCTTAGCTATGGAAATGGTATGGGTCACAATCATGGTGAAGCTAGTAGTCAGCAGGAGAAAGTTTTCATGTTAGATGACATTCAGTGTAAGATGTTAAGGCATTCAGTGTGAGTGAGGTGTGGCAGAAAAAGTTTTTCTACCTGGACGGCAGGAAAGAGGTAACACTGAGTGCAGCTGCAAGAATGTTTTGGCTAGCCTTGGAAGGTCTTACCTCACCAACATGAAAAGGTTGCCTGCAGTAAATGTGATTGGATCACCTTATAGGGTCTGGGGTGATGTTAAGCCCTTAAAAAGACTGAGGATGGCACTGTATTTTACCATGCAGGTCAACCCCTGGTGGTCATGCTGCTCTGCTGACTGATATATGGACTGCATCTAGACATGCTGCTGGTTTGTATGCTGACTTATTGTCTCACTTATTGCATCTTGGCATACTGCCAGAAGCCCTAACTTTAACCACAGTATGCTTAACTAAATAAATAGCCCTGAGCTTATCTTTAAGAGTCTCTGGAACTGTTTTTGGCTTGCCTGGAGTTGCTTGATTGCAGCTGGATGTCACTGCCCTGTCAACACTCTGCACATGCTCTGAGGAGCTATCTTGTGCTACCCTGACATAAGAGATCTAAGGACAAAGCAAGAATTATCACTGCTGTAGCTGCTGCAGTTGTTACTATTACTGTTGTTATTATTTCATATACATTCATTTCAACTTTCCCCCAAATTTAGGACTCAAGATGGGTTACAATTTTTTTAAAAAAAGATTAAAAAGCACTTGCAAACATATAAGTTAACACATTTTTAGTATAGTATTTTAGTATATAGTATTTAGTATAGTATAGTATTTATTTTTAAAATTTAATTAAACTATTCACTCTCGCTAGAAGCCAAGATGACTAAAATGAGGCTGTCATACTTTGGTCATATCATGAGACAACACTACTCATTGGAAAAAGCTGATAATGCTTACAATAATAGAAGGTGGTGGGAAAAGAGGAAGACCAAACTCCAGCTTAAGTGATTCAATCAAGGAAGTCATAGTCCTGAGTCTGCAAGACTTCATCAGGGAGGGTAGTTGATGACCAAGGCCCTTGGAGATCCCCCATTCATAGGCTTGGTATAAGTCAAAGCTGACTTGATGGCAAGGAACAACAACAAACCAAGAATGAAGAAGTACTAGTGTCTTTGCAGGGGAAACTAGCAGTTCAGAATCAACAGCTTGCCATAGTGCTCTCTTAGTTTACTTCTGCTTCTAACTTAGATACAAAAAAACAAAAAAACAAAAATCCCCCTGGAGATTGCATAAATGGGGGAGAGGGGCAGTGGTCAATAAAGGTAAAAAAGGCACATGGCTGCATACAGAAAGAAACGAATTCCTATTGAGAAATGCTTGGTTCTTACATTCTGTACTACTCTAGGATTGGGATTAGCCTATTTGCCAGAAGAATTCAACTTTTTTAAAAAAAAAAAAATCAGAGGAACAGAGAGCAGAAATCTGATAGTAGGAGCTGGAACTAGAAAAGAGCTTTGCATGGTCAATACGTTCCCAACTTAGGAAGCTTAAAATAGCTGGCTCTTACTGAGGCTGGTCTGTCGCTCAAAAGCAAAATGCAGCTGTAAGAAAAACCTTGGGCGGCCACTTCAGTTCCACAAGGACACATACATCAAGTCACCTCACATTCTCTTTACGTGTTAGAGCACTGTCATCGGTGGTACTTTTCTATGAGTTCCCCCCATTTTACTACTTACTTCACTGTGCCAGGCCTTTCTTTTTTCCTGAGACTACTCACAAATGCAGAGGGAAGCCAGACTACTGGATGCGGGGCGGGGGGGGGAGTGAGTACTCTCACAACAGAAAGTCTCATTTATTACTGCTTGGCACTTACTGGATGCTATTTTGACATCTTGAGATGGGATGGAGAAGCAGGAAGATGAAGGAAGCTGGGTAACCAAGTTGGCCAATACACATTCAGATCTCATAATGCTACAGACAGTTGGCCAGTTGTAAATCCTTTTGAGTCTTTGACCACAGTTGACTCTGGAGACCTCTCAAGCCTTTTTCTTTAAAGGTGTGGTTTCAAAAACCTTACTAATCCAGTGCTTTCCATCCCATTCAGTGAGGAGGTGGAGGACTAATCAGAACTATGGGCCCTTTTCAAAGTTGTTTGCTCATTTGTTTGCACTGGAATAACAATAGCAATAGTAATAATAACAACAACCTTGAGCTTCTAGGTAAGCCAGCATCAAATACTAGTATCAAATACACTAGGTATATTTGACTGTAAATAGCCGTAATATTCCTTTACTTCTGCGCATATGTTTTAGCATTTGTGGCAGACTGAAGTATTCAACATCTCCATCTGCAATGACCCCTACACTGAGTTTGTTATCTGCTCTTCTAATACTGGAGGGAGATAGATGGCAGCCAGTCAGTAGCTTCTTGTGTTTCTGTAGCCTCCTATAGGAAGAAGAAGGCATTCTTTTGGACACTTATAGGAAAGACATGGGCAGCAAGGTAGCAACTAGCTTCTACTTGGCTGCTCATATCTTTCCATTAAGCAGGGCATACAGGGAAGATGAGGAGAAGCAAAGGGATATTAAACATACTAGAATCTTGGTTTCAAGCTCTGGTTCAAGAAAGGAGTTAACATGTACCAGATTCTCTATTAATGCAATAAACATGAAATCATCTTTTCAGGATGAAAGCACCACTCTCTCCAGCAAAACACAGCTGTGATTTTTAAACATACACATACATATTATTTTTACTTGAATCTAACTTTGTTCACACCTACTATACATGCATGTTAATTAATTGTGAGTTTCTTCAACTCCTGCCCCCCCCCCATCTCAGGCACTTCTTTTCCAGAGGGAGCCTTCCCTCTTGGCAGTTCCAATCACGCTGTGCAGCACCTTACAAATCCACCTCTGGTCTTCCATCAGCCACTGCCTGGTCAGCTAAGGATGTCTCGCAGTCCAATTTCTCAGCACCACAAACCCTCTCCTGATGTCCTCCCACACCCAAGGAAGAACATGGAAGTATATGTCCACAATGCTAACCCACCCATCCCCTTCTCTCTCCTTTCCCAGACTTGGTTTTGGACCCTGGCTGCCCATTCTCTCCACCCTGACTCTTAGCCCCCTTTCTACAGACAGACACACACATTTTGATATTTGCAAGTTTTCCACTGTTGTAAGAGTCATGTGCCTCTAACCCTAGTGAATGTGCAGGGCCGTCCATATTAATTCTGTATTTCAGAAGAAAACCATAGCCTGCTTTTATTCTGCAATTACTGCTGTTTGGTTTTACTTCCCTCTGCACTTTCCCTGTGAAGCAAATGGAGATACCATTCTTGAGAGCTTCCTGTGGCATTTTCATGGACCTGTAGTATTTTGCCATCAGTAAAAATCTGGTAACAAAAAGCTTTCTGATGAGAATAATTCTGGAAGCCTGACAAAATGTCTTTATTGTTGTTGTTCTTATTATTGTATTTGTACTACTCCATGCATTGCACCTCATTATCACTCCTCATTAATTCCCATGACATTGCAAAGTAGGCTTGAGAGGAAGTAACTGATTGAGCTTGGTGAGATCCATGACCAAGCAAAGATTATTACTTGAGTCTCCCTGATTCAAATGCTCTCCTTATCAGTCTATCCACTTCCATTAAACTGGCTTTCTCAGGATAGTGTTTACTGGAAAAATGGTACCAAAGTTAAAACAAAGAGTTCTGGAGGATGCTTCCTTACTGTGTATCCAGCTATAGGACCCCAGATGAATGCTTCTTTTTCACTTCTGCTCTCCACCTGCTGGAGGCTGAAGCAGCCAAGAGGTGGACTAGGACCGTGTGAGAAGGGAGACATTTTGTTGTTCCAGCTATGTGGAACTTAAAACCTGCTACTCCAGAATCTTGGCCACACATTATTTAGTTTCTTCTTTAGATCCAGAGCCATTGATGGTTCTCTGTTACACAAATGGCATGAAACCAAAGGTTCCAGATTGGTATCAGGTTGATGCAAGAGAGAAAGACCTTGCTTCAACTAGTGAACTAGACCAAAAAATAAACACTAAAGACACTAAATAGACAATACTAATACTAGGCACTAAATAGACAATAAAGATGTACATTCCTCAACACAGAAACTATGTGAGCCATTATTAAAGATGTGTGCCTGTGCCCATCAGAAAGCCATACTGTTAATGTAGTTGCCCTTTATAAGTGGAGTGTAATCATACTCCGGCAACCCCTTACTGAATTCTACAAGGTCTCATCTGAAACCCAATTATTTCCAGCTCTCCTGAAGAGAGATTTGCTCTTCTTTGTAGAGGAGAGGTCTGTTCTTCTCTGTAAAAAAAAAAAAAAAAAAAACACAGTGCATATAGAAATCTCAAGTGAGGCAACTGCCTCTTAATGTGTGAGTTTCTTTGAAGAAAGTACAGGGGGTCATGATCCTATGAGGCATAAACCTGGATCACTTAATAAGATGACAAATTCAAGCAGAACAGAAGAGAGTTTAACTATTCAGAGGCTAATGAAACAAAACCTTATTTGTTACTAGCAGTCACACTGAAACTCAGGAGAAGAGAAGAAGGTATACTTCATTTCCAAGAGCTGTCACCATTTTTGTGCATAGCTTTGGCCTCACCCTCACCCATGGAGCTGCTGGCCAGCTACATACCATGACATATGGACCAGAACAGAAATGCCCACCTCTGCTTTAAATGCAAAATGTCAGGAATTTATTAAATGGGTAAGTGATTACTTCTACTCTATTTCTGATTTCCACTTGAGCTACCCAATTGTTCGGAACAAAGGTTGAGATCTTGGATCAAGTAGAAATAACATGAAGTTTTCTAAGATGAATTTATGGCATATTTTATCTCTCTCCCTCCACCCAAAATCAACCCATTAGTTGCTGCAGGCACACAATACAGCCAATTTATTGGTTGCTGGAGAACTGGGTAAGTGGGGGATGAGAAAGAAGTACCTATCTATGTTCCTACAACTGGGTGCACATAACTATATTATCTTCTGGGACCCCTGGAAGTCCTGAAAGATTCCTCATCACTGTGTGTGCAGTTGGACACGTCTATGCCCCAATTCTCAACTAGCAAGTATTGGGAGGTTGCAGCAGGTAATTTTGGCCATTTCCACATGGGGTTTTTTAAACAGGGCAGAGCGTCCTCCCAGGAGGACGTCTGCACCTGGGTCCGAACTGGGTCAGACCTACTGAATGTAGATCTGCAGTCCAGTCTGCTCCCGAATAACCCCAAGTGGTCGTCCAGTGTGCTTTTGAAAGACCGCTAAAAACAGGTCTTTCAAAAACACGGAGCGCGCCACTGTGAGCCTGCTCCCATATGCAGATTTGCAGGCCCACATTGGTGTGAGCCTGCAATCTGCCAGGGGCGGGCTTTAGGCTGGTGAGCTTCCGCGATTGGTCGAGACCCTTGACCAACCAGAAGCCACCATTTTCATCCCCGGAGCAGTGCGGAGCGGTGGCCATGGACTGCTACGGAGAAGCGTGGACTGGACCGGGGAGCCCAAAAGTCCAGTGAGTAGCGTCACGGAGCGATTCCCTTGCCCCGTGCGGAAATGGCCATAGAAAGGGCAATTTGGTGCTTGCCTGAGGTCAGAAGAGAATTCTGACTTCTGTAACAAGCAAAAAACTAAACCAAACCAAAACTTACACAGGCAGAAGTTGGACTTATATTTGCATAAATCATTAACTGGAAGCCAACCAAAGTATTCCATCCTATTCACAAGGAAGGGACAGAAATTTATTTACAGTGTTGCTGTTAACTGATGTTCAGTCAATTTCAGCTTATGGTGACCCTAGGAATGATAATCTCCAAGTCACCCTGTTATTGACAGCCCAGTGGTGTAGGAATGGCGGGGGGGGGCTTCACTCTGGACAGCAATGTTTTTGGGGTGTCCCAGCTCATGGCCACACCCCTGCATGCCCTGGCCATGCCCCCCATACTGCGGTCACACCCCATGCACCATGGCCATGCCCCCATGTACTGCAGCCACATACCCCCACCACTCCACATACTCCAAGCTCTGCCACTGCAACAGCCCACTCAACTCTTGGAGATCCAGTGCTGTGGCTTCCTTGACTGAATCCATCCATCTGTACCTATTGACATAGGTAAGTTTTTTAAAAAGTTGGCAATCTCACACTAAACACTGAAAGGAAAGCTTTCAAAAGTAACCTTGTGTGGATCAACTGTTCCTTAAATGATTAAGATAAAATTTGAGCTTTTTCCTGAAATCCAATCAGCATACTGTTGCAATTTTCCTGTACTGCATCCACCAGGCATAAAGCCTTTGCATTTATCTAGTTCTGGGTGATCATTATCTGGTGGCAATCTTCTTCATATCATTGCCATTATCTCTTAAATAAGGGTCAACCACTCAGCTGTCTGAGAGAGGCTTTCTGAATGCTCAGAAAAGTGTTGCTTTTTTTTTTTTTTAAATGTAGGCTTGCATCACAGAATATTCCTCTCATTTGCAAACACTTTTAATTGCAGTTTACAAATTATGGAGCTACCAGCATTAGACTGGAGGATTCTTTCCTCCAGCAATTGTTCCGCTGAGAATTGTTCTTATTGCTATTGTCAGATTCATTAGAAGCTTGCTTACACAAACAAACATCCCAAGCAACTTTGCCACAGGATCAGTCTGTGTGTTTGTGCCATTTGGTGTGAAGATATCACTGCAGTTACAAACGCACAATGTCAGGATATCGTAATATATTCAGAGTTTGGCAAAGTTTCTTTTTTGGTCTGTAACTCCCACAGTCCCCCAGTTAACAAGTTCAGGTTGGGAATTCTGGAAACTGTAGTCCAAAATGACCAAGTTCTGAATATTTTCAGTGAAAAGATTTACTGTATTGTTTGGTTTAAAATTGGTTTTCAAGAAAAGCAATGATCATGCTGATTTGTACCACAGTTGCACATGTGCCCTCAGAAATTCTCTTTCTTCAATGGAACTAACTTTCAGGTAAGCAGACTATATTGCTTTGACAGATCAAGACTAACAGGTCAGCTTATTGATGGATATATGTCATCATATACAACCCTTTGAAGGTTTATGGCCAGAGTCACAATTTGTATCTTCCTGTATTCCATTGCACACTGATCCTGTCCCCTCATTTTAAATTTATTTTTAAATTTATTTTTTATTTTAAAAAATTCTTTGTGTATACGTGTGTGTCTTCAAGTCACCTGTTGACTTATGGTGACCCCATGCATTTCATAGGGTTTTCACAGGCAAGGAGGACTCAGAGGTGATTTTGCCAGTTCCTTCCTCTGAAATTGCTGTGAAAGTAATTGACTTTCTCTCATTCAAAGTACTAGCCAGGGCTGACCCTGTTTAGCTTTTATGTACCCGTGCTTAAATATCTGTGGCTTGAAAATTGTACTCCCTCAACACATTTGAAGGAGTAAACGGAAATCTATGAAAGGACATTCTAAGATATATCAGCAAACCTTAAAGTGCCACTAGATTCCAACACTGCTAGACACCAGTGCCACTATCATTTTGAAAACTTAAGTTACAACATTAAGTCATTCAGTGATGAACATTTATGCCACACATTGCTAGCATTCTGCCATTGTTCTGTGATGGTGTGGTTGCTCATTGTACAGATAATTGCAGAACAAACTCCATATTCTGGTTGACACCCTTTCTAATTACATCTCACCTTCATTAGGCTATTAGAGTGATAAATGCTAGCAATTATATTGAACCCTAGTGAAAAGGCTCCATCTGTGACATGCACTGACTATGACTTGAGTTATTGGCCCAGAAGCCTTGCAGAGCTCTTGCCAATACAAGGAAGAAAATGTTTCAAACAAAAAGAGATACTGGGCTGGTGAGATGGTTGGTGTCTTTAAATTTTATTTGTAAGGGTCAAAGATTTCAACACTGTTGCTTCTTTGGACTTATTATTCCATTCACATAAGTAGAAGATTCTTTACTTTTCAATCAGAGCTGAATGGAGAGTGGCTTGGAAGTGTGTCTGGATGGAGCAACTTACACATTAGGCTGAACCCTGTGTCCAAAACCTGCTGTGTTATCTGTACATGGTGTCCTAAACAAGACACTGATGACAACAAACAGGGAACCAAAGACGCTACTAATGTTGTCTTGAGAGCAGTTGTACCATTGTGGTGGACATTGAGGCAGATGCTGAGACCCATGCCCACCAGAATAAGCAGGAACCACCCTCAAAAGTAGTAGGACCAGTTTACCCCATTTAGAAGAGCGTGAAGCAATATATAATTCCACTTAAAGAGCACTCGCCCACAGTAAGACCATTAAGTCTTGTGTAAGTGCAAAACTACTTGGGAGTGATAAGCCCTGTTTCTTGCTTCCTCATACAGGTAGCCATGAACTCTTCTTGGCTAACTGCCTGCCGGTGGTGAAGAAACTATGCGGGAGAATCAGGCTACAGATCCAGGCCAGGTGTTTGTGGCAGGTCTGGTGAAGGGCAATTTCCTACTCTTGGGATTTTCCAGGAGTCACACACACACATGCACACACACTGCCAAAAAATGGGGGTTGGGGATGGAGCAAAACTAGAAATGTTCTGAAATCTACTTTTTGTTTTAGGGTAAAAAAATTCAGGGGAGACACAATCTACTTAAAAGGTGAGTTTCAGCTCCTGGGCACAATCAAGAGCTGGGAGATGGTTCACCCTTTTTACAGTTAGAAAAAAAGGGTGTTCTTGGAGACTTTGGAAAGGTTGGAGTCACAAAAGCAGCTGCCAGGGCATACTTTGCTCACACCTCCTATATATGGATTTTTTTTTTAAAGAAAAGACTGCTTTCTAGTTTATATTTGCTAAAGAACCTGTTTGTACCAACAGCATTTATTACCTATTGTACTTGTTGAGTTTCTTTTCAGTGACAATTTTTTTCTTAAAAAAAATATTTTATTTTTTTTGGTCTACTGACTGGAAGATGTAGTCCCAAGATATTAATTCTTCTAACCTCTGTTACAATTAATGGAATTAATGGAACTTGGCCTCAACTTGGAAGCATTGAAAGAGTGAGTCATCAGGTAACAGGGCATCAAAAAGTGGGGGCTTCCTGTACAAATTGAGGCTTGGAAGGAAGGACCAAAGACCAAGTCTTTGAACAAAATCAGACCCAAATAAAAATAATGTGTTACGTGTTTAAAAATCATAGATGTGTTTTGCTGAAGAGAGAGATGCTTTGATCCTGAAAAGATGATTTCATGTACATTGCATTAATAGAGAATCTGGTGCATGTTAATTCCTGTACTCACATACTAATGAGGGAAGGGGGCAGATGCTGAGAGATGGCTGATAGCCCAGCTGAGAATAAGAAGGGCCTGGTACTCAGCAACAAGGGCATTCTATCAGCTGCTTGCCCAATGCACAAACTGACAAATTGAGCTTAAAGACCATAACTAAGGGCAATCAGCAGGAGCACATTAGGAAAGTGTTTTTGCCTTCAATTTCTCTTGAAAGAGAACATTAAGGCAACTGAGAAGGCCTTTACTGGGTTGGCTTCAGAAGAATTATTTGCCTGATCTCACTTCTTTCCTCTGTCCTGCCAAACATGTTGAGACCGGCTGGTGATGACTTGGCTATCTGCCTCCAGTGGAAACAAACATAAGATAAAACAAGATAAGAACCTCAGGAGGAATACCGTGAACACACTGAAACATGATCCAAACTTCAGCCAACTTCACTGTAGTGCATTTCAGCACATTCACTGATTTCTTCATCTGACTATTGATTTCATCAGTAAATGAACCTACAGAATGTGAGGGTCAGAGGGAAATTATACGTTATACACAGATGCATAACAGTAACAACAAAATTCAAAATCCAGCCTGTGGTGATATCTTTCTTTACCTGGGCCAATCAAAAGGCACAAAATATATGATGCTAACTTTCAAAGTTTCACGTGTTTCCTCATCAGGCAAAGATGGTAAAATAGCATACAGAGGAAAGAAAGTGACAGCATTATGGTCATGGCATCTACATTTTGGATGCTACAGGAAATGTATGCACTTGAAAAGTGAGGCCTTTTCAGTGTCCAGGAATCTGACTGGAAACAAAGACAATAAAAGGGGCAGTTTGGCAAGTTACAAAGCAACCCTCTCTGGTGACTGTGCTTGCTTCTGTCCAATACATAGCTACATATCCCTATGATGAAAAAATTCATGTAATCAAACCATAACTCTATATATCTTCAAGAAAAACTTCTTCAGGAAAAGAAAATTTGAGCTGAGTTACATAACTCTTTCTTTACCAGCTTTCCTCCTTCAGTGCAAATTCTTCAAAGGCCCCCATCCCACCCATTGTCCCTGTCAAAGCTCCAGTTACATACATAGCTTCATAAACAGGCACGAGTGGGAGAGTACATGCTTTGCAGTTCTCTAGTGTTTTCAGTAAGACTGGGGGGGGGAATCTGTCCCAATCCCTAGAAGACTGCTGCTGATCTGTAAACCAGGGTGGGGAACACTTTGATGTTGGGTTCCATGTGACCTTGTATTTTTTGGTGACCCTCACTACTACAACCAGTGGTACATCACTGTGGCAAAAAGTCATTTTTAGTGCATTTTTTCCTTAAATCAAGTCAGAGAGGGAGCACACCTCTTGTTTTAAAATACTTTTTCACTCTCTTCTGGAAGCTAGCATGTGCTTTAAAACAGGGAATGTGTTCCCCCTCCGCTTTGGTTTCACAGGGAATTGAGTAAAAAAAGGGCCTTTTGTCACCAACAAAATTCAGCAATGGCACAGTGTAGCCCTCTGTTGGCTTCAGGGAAAAATGACCCCCAGATCTATGGTAGTTGTCCATCCCTGCTGTAAATAATACTTTAGATAGACTATCTCAGTATAAGGCAATTTACAGTGATGTTATTTAAGTTTTTTTGCTCCAAGTCTCTAGCTTCAAGTCTCTAGCTTCAAGTCTCAAGTCAAGTCTTAAGTCCTTGCAAGATACTTTCAAGTCAAGTCTTGAGTCAAGTCTCATGTTTGGGAGCCAACTTTATATCCCAATCTGTGTTCCAGAATTTCTGGACAGAGTTGAATAGAGTCACTTTTAACAATTTAAATAGAGTTGGCCCTCCACTTTTGTGATTTTGTCATCTGCAGCTTTGGAAGTGGGGAATAGGATCCTTCTTACTTCTCATTTGCAAAGCTTGCCTTCTGCTCTTAGGAAACCCTTTAGAAAGCTTATCTTATATGAAGCAAGGACAGACTGCTGAGTAGACCTCAAACCCATCTCAAGCCCATTTGCTGTTCCCTCTGAGAAATGTGTCCACACTTTGGGCTTGAGACAGATTGTCATGTGATTAGTAAAGTGTAAGGCTTCTGAATGAATGTGCTGTGTTACTAAACCAAGGGCACCAAGTCAGTCACTAAAAATATGCAAGTATCAGGTTGAGTTGAGTCAGTGTAATTTTTGCCAAGGAAAGTCCAAGTCAAATCACTGAAATGACTTAAGTTTGACTTGAGCCCGAGTCAGTTGATTCAAGTCTACATCACTGGCAATTTCCTTGTAAACGTGAAGCAAGAGAAGCATTTTTTTTAAGATGGGTGATTTGGAGCTGTACAACACAGGTGGGCAAATGGTTACACTACAACTTTGTAGGTGCTTCTTTGCATTAGACAAAAGTTCCCCCCTCCCGAAAAACTTTTGCATAGGGAATAGGAGGAAAAGTTATTGACTGGAGCCTTGTTAAAGACAAATGTGTCTAATATGTATGTTGCTCCTAGGACAGCTTCTTCAAAATGACCTCTAAAACTAAGTCAAATTGCATCATGCACAAATGGAGCAGAAGAGGAGTAATGGGATGGAACAAACCTTCTCCTTCTTCTGTGATAATAGCATTAGGTGAATAAATTATAGCATGAGTCTATCTAAGAAAGCCTTCATTCATTCATATTTGGACCATCTTCCTGTTCAAACATATTATTCTTTATGTCACCTCTGACTTATGGCAATCCTGTTATAGGTTTCTCTTGGCAAGATTTTTTTAAGAGGAGGTTTTGCCATTGCCTTCCTCGGAAAACAACTTACAGTGTCTGATATTCCCTGGAGACCTCTCTTTCAATTGTTGCCCTGAGCCGTCCCTGTTTAGCTTCCATGATCAAACAGGATCTGATGCCTTCACATGTGTGTGCGTGTGTGCGAGAGAGAGAGAGAGTGTGCATGTATGGATGTAAGAATGACAGTGTAACTCTTTCAGAAAATCTCAATCTAAGGAAAATTTCATAGATGGCTAGAGGGAAAAGCCAAAAAGGAAGTCAAACATCCACTTTTCATTCTACATTAGAGTAGGACAAATACCAGCTGTTGTTCTGGAGGATCAGTATATAGGAAGGATCCCTACACGGTTTGTGAACCTCAAGGATTGGTCTTTGGCATCAGTTTTAATGCTTCATTTACAAGAAGTCAAGAACTCAACACTTGGCCCAGCTTTTTCTCTTTTTAACTGAGATTAAACCATTGACTCAGTCAACAACAAATTAAAATGGAGCTATTGCTTGCCAGCAGCAAAGAGATAACAGAAAAAATAGCCCTATGTTCTTCCATGGCAACAAATGCATGCCAATCCTGTCTAAGAACTTACATAGTAAACTATTACATAGACAAACAATGAAAACTGTACTGCATCATATTATTATAAACATACGTATAATTCATTGGCATCGTCTTTTCTATTTTTTGAAATGAAAATTTCCTGTTACAAATGACAGCAGTGTTAGCTGCTATCTTCCGTATCAGTGGTCAGCAAGTCAATTTCATGTTTTAGCTCAAACTTTAAATGGGGTAGCTAAGGTTCTGAACCCTTAGACAGGTTCACAGGCTAGCTCCACAGGGCTGAATCCACAGGCACTACTGACTGACAATCCAGACAATGAGGCTGACATTTGGTATTGTAGTTACAAATTCATAACCTAGAGTAGAATCCTTGCTTGGCTGTGGAAAGCCACTGGGTGACCTTGGAGAAGTCACACTGTCTCAGCCTTTGAGGAAGACAAAGGCAAATTTGGTGAAGAAAATCCCATGCTAGGTTTGCCATAAGTTGGAAATGACTTGAAGGAATACAACAACCAGTCCTGAGTTCTGGATCTGTAACTGTTCTGTATTAAGTAAGATTGTGTAGTCTTATTGTAGAACTATGTAAATGCCCCCTCCCCAGTATACCTTAACAGCCAGCAGCTGGATTGGGCTGGTAACTGCAGTACAAAAAGGATGACATTTCAAACTGCCTCTTGCCATGGAGCAAGGTTGCAACAAGGACTTGTGACAGGGATTCTGCTTCTGATTGTTGCTGTCTTGCTCACTGGCAGAAGAGGATTAGAAATGTAACTCTGCTTGAACAGACCTCCTTAATTCAATTCAGTAGCTGACTGGATGGACTGGGAGGACTGGGCCAGGAAGTGTTAGTTATGCATATGTAGTCTAAGTACCTAATGTAGAATATTAGCATATATTTCTTAACTAACAACAAAGAAGCAGTCCAGCTTCTGTGCATAGTCTGAAAAGAGCCTGGGAGTAAGCTCATTATCAGCTACCTCCCAGAAGTTACAAGCCAAAGCCTGATCTGTCAGAGAAAGAGCATAAAGTTAGTTGCCTGAGAAAGACATGGATGAATTTTTTGTTTTAACTCATCTTTGCATATGAATTTATCTATATGAGAATTTTTCTTCATAGTCAACATGTAAAGAAGCTGATTATTTTTTTTTAAAAAAGAAACCTGAACAAGGGAGAAACCAGAACTAATTAATTCATCCAGTCCCAGTCCCATTCATCCAGTTCCATTGGGTTCTTCATTCTTAAAAGTCCAGGTGCAAATGCCTTTTTGTTCAGCCGCACTATTGCTGAATTAGGGTTGCCAACTCTTTTTTCGTTTTTAATGACAGGTTTCTTTTTAACAAGAATATAACAGACTGGTACATAATCTTCTCCCCACTATGAACAGTTGCAGTCATTACAAATGGAAGAGAATTTCATTTCTGTTCACTTTTGCAGAATTAACTGAAATTTACAAATTTCTGATATGTAGGATAGAAGAAGGAACACGGCATTGTAAAAATCTTTATGTGAGAGAAAATGAAACAGAGAGCTTACCTCATCCTGCACTAGACTGGTAACACTGCAGGGAAATGTATTCTAGGGACACGAAGTACAAGCCTGATATACTTGGGTGGATCCATAGCTTTGGGATCTTAGAGAACAACAACTAGAAAATTAATAGTGCTGGCCAATATGGGAAAACAGTATGTTGTGGTGGTGTGAGAGAGAGCTAGTAATGTGTCTTAAAAGCACAGTAATTAGTTGTCATGTGCTGAAGGTGAACAACAACCAGTCTCACCCCACCCACAAGGTCTAACAAAGAAATAAAATATACTTAACCTGCTTTGCAAAAACATACAAAGTAGGTTTATTTACAAATATCAAAACTTGTGTAACATCTCATGGGGGAGGCCTGCAAAGTTATCCTCTTCAAACACAGAAAAGAAAGAGACAGCTGCGGACTGCAAAGTGGATGATGAGTGAACTCAGATTAACTGCAGTTAATTGCATGAACTGCAGACTATCTTGTATTTACATTATTACAAACTACGTGTAAATTCTCAAAGTGACATGCCAAATAGGAACTACAGTGTATAGACACATTAGGGTTGCTACCTCTAATATGACTCAGCATAAGGCAGCCTGTTTAGTACTTATATTTATTTTAAACATACCATTAACATTTAACTGTAATCTCTCCCATATTGGGCACACACAAACATTCAGAAACATTATTTCTGAATGTTAAAGATCACAAACAAATATGGCATGATAAGCTCACAGGGGAATCTGTATGCAGCAATACCATCTGGCTTCATAGGGCAGGGGAAGGGTTTTAATGTTTCATTACTAATCCCTGAAGAAAGAAATAATGAGCAGATTAGATTTTTAAGTACGTAGCTTCTTACCTGCTCACATAATACTGCGAAGACCCAAAGGGAACTCACAAAAACTGGTTAGAACATACAACAGACAATGTTTGTACACAATGTCCTCTTACATATACTTGTGGAAACTGCAGTCACTAGATGAAATAACAGCAATAGAAGAAATGAATTCAAAAAAGATGTGGGAATGGCAAACAAACAAGGCAGGAAGCTAAGAGCAGTTTTGTGGCATATTTGGGAAGACAGATTCGGGAGTATCTCACTTTCTCAGCCATGTTCTTGGGATTGCAAATGTAAATAGGCATGGAAGGTGTGGCATTTTCTTTATATTCTCTTGCTTGGAGAAATTTTTAAAGAAACCTGGGAGGTGGATTTAGGGGAAAAAACAGCAAAGCACACAAAACGGAAGGAGCTGCCAGCCAGAAATGGTCAAGGGGAGAACACGGTCTTTCAGAGAGCCTGGAGCTGAGCCATATAGGGCTTTATAGGCTATAACTAAGCCTTTAAATTGTGCCCAGGAGACTTCCAGTGACAATGGCAGCATGAACAACAGCTTGGAGAAGTTTGTGCCAGGGGGTCAGGCAGGGCAGTTGTTAATTGAGCTAGAAAAACAAGCAAATTGGTTTAGATTATCCACCGAGTAAAGGGCTTATGGGGATCCCCAAAGGTGCCTAGTGATGGTGAGACTGAAAGGGATATACCAATCGTGAACAGGACTGAGAGATCGTAAGCTGAACTCCACCATACCTTTGCAGCAGCAGACTGAGAATCTGCAGAAATGCTATTTTTAATGAAAATTAAAAGTAAGTAACAGAAAATTAACCTAGATTTACTGCATCAAAAGTTTTTAGACGAAGGACAACATCTACCTTTTTGGAAATCTGGATCCTTTTTTTATAAGAGTGAAATGGACTGTGGAAATTGATAATGTATAAATAAGGAGAACAGACCCATAAACTTAACGGACAGCAGAGACAATGGAGGGAGACAAGTGGGAATGACAAGACAAAGGCCCTTTTCGCATGGGCTTTCTGTCGCGCGAGAGCCCCCTGAGCCTTGCGGGAGTGGGAGCGTCGCTCTGTACGACACACTCCCACTTCCGCAGCGCTCACGGGGCTGCAGAGGTGTGATTGCGGGTTTTTTGATTTTCGCCTCAACGCTCCCGGCGCCCACGTGCATTTACCTCCTCTGCGGAGCGTCGGGGAGGCGTACGGGTCGCGCTTCCTTCCCTCTGCCTGTGTGGAAGGAAGGGGCGGGGCGCTAGCGCGACAGATGCGACAACTTCCTGCTCTGCGCGAGCGGGGGGCGGACGCGACAGCCTCCTGCTTCACGCGAGCGGGGGGGTGGCTTGCGCGAGCTGCCTCCTCCGGGAAGCTTCCGCTTTCTCCCTCGTTCCTTCACCTCCCGGAGGAGGCGGCTCGTGCGAGAAGCCTCAATGCGAAAAGGTCCAAAGCTGGTCAGAGACTGTGGGAGAGAGATTGTTCTCATACTGAAGCCTTTATTTTAGAGTTGTTTAAAAGGACATTAAAAGTAAAAGAAGAAGTAATTTGTACATCAGAGGGTATGTGAAAGTGAATGAGGGATTGGAAGTTGTGGGAAAAGGATGGAATGCAGAAAGGAATATGATTACACAGTTATAAATAAAGGACTTTAGAAGCCAGGATAAAGTCAATTGTGACTGATTTCAGAGGAAGGCTGAAAAAGATGAAAGAAAGATTTAATAGGAAGGTGATGTAAGTTAGAAAAGAAATAAAGAGAAGAAAGATGGAGCCATGATGGAATAGCAAGAAAAACTGTTTTGCAGACAACTCCTTACCAGAAGGTGAGGACAGAAACTGGAAGAAGAGGTCTATGGGAGCAAATGATTAAATAAATCTTGAAGTGGCAAAGCTGTTCCAATTATGATTGAATTGGGAAAATGGCAAAAGTCATGGAGTAAAGATCTGAAATTCAGGTTAAATATGGGTTTAAAAGAAAATTATAAAATGCTTTACTGTTAGTACAAAACACCATGGCAATTATATAAAATTTACAAAAAGGATCAAGGGAAGTGTTGAAAATGTGGGGAAAATGAAGATTTTTTTTATTACATATGGTGGTCATGTCACATGGCAAAAAAAAAATGGGAAAAAGTCATAATAAAATTAGTGAAATATGAAAGATTTCATTTCAGATGAAACCTGAAATATATTTATTGAATATGATAGATAAACAATTGGAAGTGAAGATAAAAAACAAATTAATATTCTACATGATCACTGCAGCAAGGAGACTCTTTGCACAAAAGAAGAAAGAACAAGAGATACCCCAGTTGGATGATTGATTGGCTTTTAAAGATGTTAAATATGATTGGAATGGAAAAACTTATGGTTTTAATTAAAGAGAAAGCATTACAAGAATTTGAAAAAGAGTGGGAACCAAATATAAACTACATTAATCAAGAGATAAAAAGAATGTGGTTATATTGTTTGTATATAGTTATTATATTAAGAGGATATTTATGATTATTTAGGTTTAATGGTAGAAGGTTTGGTAGAATTATTATTAAAAAGATGTTATTGGAATTTAAACACAAATTCAAGGTTAAAAAGTGCATAAATGGAAAACATAAGGGGGGTGTAAGAAGAGGAGGGAATGTTTCATAGATTTATTCTATGTTAAAATAAGGAATATCTGTATATTTATAAGATTTTAAAATAAAATGGAAAAACATAAATTGTGCCCAGAAGTAGACTAGTACACCAGTGAAGTTGTCATAACAAGGGAGTAACTTGCTAGTTGTGACCAGTCCAGGTCAGCAGCCCAACCTGAGCATTTTGATCCAGCTGATGTTCCTGAACTCTCTTCCTAGGAAGCCTCTTATAGAGCACATTACAGTAATTGAAACAGTAGCTAGGATCTTATTGGTCAGGCCCAACTGAAGTAGGCCCATTAAATGAATAACGAGTGAACATAGAGCTAAACTCTATTGATTCAATGGTTCTGTTCTAATCAGGGTTAACAATAGGATTTAGGCCAGATTATCACTCAGGCATCTGTCTTTGTGGGCATATTACACACCTCCAGGAATGTGTAAAATTTCCCTAAAAATTTTAATGCAGGGATATGAATCTTTGCTTAGTCCATTTTCACCAGATGGAGCGTTCCAAATGTTCCCCTCCCCCTGGACAAGATTATGAGAGTTTTTTTGTTTTTTTATCAGGGCTTGTGTTTTTTAGCGCAGGGACTTTCTTGCAAAAAATTGACATAAAAGCATTAAGGCATTTTTGCCCCCCCCAAACCCTTGAATGCCTTTGGGTATATAATACTATTTTCTACAGATATAATACTGTTTTCCATTTTTTTGGGGGGGGGCATATTAACCAACGTCCTTGCATGAATAGATTTATTGCAGAAACTTCCCAAATGTGAAAAACCTCACAGTAGAGGACCATTTGTTATGGTGTTTAAACTGTTCTTAAACTGTTACTTCCCTAAAACACACTCCTGGTCATCCAAGGCTCATCTTAGGCACATGTGCAAACTACAAACCTGCATCTTCAGGGAGAAAGAATATTGTCTGATCTGCCTTTTGACTGAACAGAACCTGTAAATGTGTTCCCCTTTAGAGATGTAAATTCTCCAACAATTCCACCCGCACATGCTAGGGCAAATAATTAACCTAGTTTTCTCCTCAATGCAGGGTAAAATGAATCTCTGAGATTCGAGATCTCTCAGGAGCCCAGAGATCTTGCAATAGTCCCTCTCTCATGAGACTCAAGGTGGCCTTATATAGACAACTTTACCCTGACTGGCAAGCGGTAATATAGAAGTCAGAGGGTTTCAGGAAGAAGCCAATATTAGGTCAGAATTGCTTGCCACTCAGGTAGTTCAGGAAATGCAAATACTGGCAGACTCACAGAAGTCTTGACATTCAATTATTTTTTCCTGACAGAGTGTTCTGATTGTTGGGAACCCTTTTTTTCAACTGCAAAATGAATAATTGAAAATATTCTTTCCATCTCCATTCACCCTCATCTAGCCCATTCAGACAGCACTTTAGAACTAAAACAACTTCTTCAGATTTAAATAAAAAAGGGAATCAGACCTAGGCCAGGTGCCATCAGACTAAAACAAATGTACACTCTCCATTTGTCTTCACCCATACTCAGATCCCAGTCTGAGTAACTGGGGTTAACCTTCTCATGAGTAAAGCTCAACTGAGGAATCAATTCTACAAAATTAGCCACTGACTTCCCACGCTTGATGCTACACTTTCTTTAACCACTATGCTTTTAACAGCTGCTGCACAAAAACAGCTCACATACCTCATCCATATTCAAGCATACATTCTTGTGTCTGCAGTTTCTAGGAAGCACATACTCCTTGAAGCATGTTGCTAATAATAGCAAATATGAAACTTTTGACTTTACCCAGCAGTTAGAGGAAAGTTCTTGCCTCTATCAGCTGCCCTCAGGTAATGCGTATGAGTGTGTGAATGGCCAGCTGATCAAGGTTGGAATTCTGTTGATGTACTGTGAAGACATAATGGTCTGGTGTTTCCTGGTACTCAAGCAGCTTTCTTTACTGACAGCTATGACTTTCTCTGTCTTCCCAGTCACTGCTGGGCCCATGCCCATGTTGCTTCTGCTGCTGCTGTTCCACCAACACCAATACCTCTACTGTTATAGTTGTGCTGCTCAGCAGGACCTTGTCCAAACTTAATATGGGAACTAAATATAGACCTCTAACTTTAAAATGTCATATGAATGAGAGACTTGATGACATTTTCTTATGAGCTGAGAACCTTTGAAATGCTAAGATATCACAGAATAACAAAGAGAATATTTAACCAGTCCCTAATTTTGACTCCCTCCAATTCAACGCTTAAGATGGAATAATTTGAGAATCATTTATTTGAGAACAAGAAAGAAAGACATGAAATCAAGTCTTGTAACATGCTGTTAAAGATTCCAGAGCCATCATATCTGTGCACTGCTGAAGGCAGGATCCTTTATTAGATGCGCTATCACTGATCCTATAATGCATGCTTTTCTGCCCTTCTTTAAAACACACACACACACACGTCATTCAGGGTGTTTTTAAGGCCATCCAGGCACCTCATCTTGAACAAAATCACTGTGGCCTTCATAGCTCTCAAAGTTAATAAGAATAGTCTTTGAGCTTTGCTAGCAGGCTGTGCAGAAAGCGGAAAGCTCTGCTAGAGTCGAAGAAGATAGTTCTTTGTTCCTGGAAGAATCTGATCCATCTTAGGCTGTTGTATTTCCTCCTCAATGCCATTTCCTGTTACTTGTTAAAACCCGTATGGAGGAAAACACATTACAGCTTGACTCTCTGGTTAATGGCTGCAGTGACTCAGGTTCAGTGCAATGTAACAAACATTGTAAATTAACTTCAGGAAAGGAAGCAAATAAGGATTTAAGTGCCTTTTTGATAATGACGCATAACTATGCAGAATGGCTGGGTAGAAATCTTGCCTTTCCTGAATTAAAGAGTCCAGTTCTATCTTCATTGCAGGACAGAGCTTTCAGTCCTGTTTTTGCAGTAAAAAAGGGTACTCCTATCCTTAAAATGAATATACCTGTATAAAATGCTGAAAGATACTGCACAAATTAACTTGTAATGTATTACAAAATGCATCACAATAAGGCATTTCGCAAAAATGGTTGAGATTGAAGGCAGGACGAGCACTACTCCTACCTTTCACTCAGATGAGTACTTGGTAGAGTTAAAATTACATCCAAGAAAACTACAGCTACTCACAATGACTATTACAATTGCCACTACTGGCAACATTTTTATGCAGTTCATCATTATATTAATTTCATAGTTTCTGAGCAGAATGACAAAGTTTGAGGGAACTGATAAGGCTCAGGACTTGTTTATGATACCTTGGCCATGGTGTAGGGATGGGAGGACGATGGGGCAGTGCGCCCCCAGCAGCAATTCTTCGGAGGTGCTGCTGCTCCTTGCCTGCCCTCCCCACATGCTGTAGCCCCACCCTGCATGCCATAGCCCTGCCCCCATGTGATGTATCCCTGCCCCTGTGCACTGTAGCCCCACCTGTGCGCCTCCTCCCGCCCCCGCCCCTCCACCATGCGCTCTAAGCTATGCCACTGACTTTGGGGGAGCTGATCTGGCTTATAATACCATGATTCCACTTATCAGGGCCTGCTTGTATGGTCCTCTAAACACTAGTCAATAATTCACATAGTAAGAATTTAGAAATCCTCATGGTACAAGTAGTGCATACGAAGCCTAATAACAACACTATACATCATACACAAATCTATATAACAAAATCCTGGATGCATTTCTAGTAGGGCAAATTAGCTAAAGAGGGGATAAATCCTTTTATTGGAAGGATGCATTTATTCATCAACCGAGAAAGGAGGCACAGGTATGCCTAAAATTTAAATATGCTAATATTTAATATTTGGAAATAACTAGTATAATCTACACATAAATATAAGCCCTTTTCTCACGCGGCGAGGGAAATACTCCCTGCTGCTACTCACCGGCTTTTTGGTGGGTCCGTTTGGGTCTGTCGGGAGGAGGAGCAGTGCAAGCTTGTCGCTCCGCACTGCTCCGGCCTCCAAAATGGCAGCTTCCGGTTGGCGGAGGCTCTCCAAGAACTGGAGAAGCTCACCAGCCTAAAGCCTGCCCCTGGCAGATCTGCAGGCACGCACTAGTGCACACCAGCAAATCTGCACTGGAGCACGGTGACGGAGCGACACAGGGTCACGCGCTCTGTACTTTTTAAAAACCTCTCAAAAGAGGTTTTTAAAAGCACGCTGCGCAACCAGTTCCGGTCACTCCGGAGCAGACTGAGGTGTGGAACTACAAAAAGTAGTCTGCCCCAGTCCACTCCACGGTGCAGGAAAGGTCGCTCTGCATCGTTTTAATAGGCCGGTGAGGAAAGGGCCATAGTATAGTCTAAATCCTGTTTTTAGACCCAACTAGATGTTGATTCAATTGGATTTACCTATGTTGTGGCATACCATTTAACAGTTAATTCAGTGGGCCTAGTTAAGATGAGACTAAATAGGATTCCAACTCACAACTCACCACAGTGTGAAAGACTGTTAATGGAGGTTCTTTCACACCACACAGTTATAGCACTATGATTCTGCTTTAAGTATGATGGTGCCAATTTATGGAATCCTGGTGTTGGTAGTTCAGGGAGGGCTTTATGGAATTCTAAATGCCCCTCCCCAAATTGCAAACCCCAGGATTCCACAGGATGTTGAAAGAGGAATAATAGCACTATAAGTGTAGTGCAGAAAGACCCTTAGATTGACAAGTAGTCACATTGTGTTGTTACTTGTTGTTGTTAATTTTCATTAAGTTGACTTTGACTTATGGTAACCCTATGGATAAGAGACCTCCAGGATATCCTGTTACTAACAGCCCTGCTGAGGTCTTGCAAGCTCAGGGTTGTGGCTTCCTTGATTGAGTCTATTCACCTATAATCCTGTTGCCTTCCACTGTATCAAGCATTATTCTTTTTTCCAGTAACTTCATATCATATCTGAGGATATGTCCAAAGTACAACACTCTCATTTGCCTTAATTTGCTGTTGAACCCATTTATTTGTCTTTTTGACAGTCCATGATATCCACAGAACTCTGTAGTGATACATGTATATTTTATAACAGTGCCTAAGTATGATATGAAAGATTAATTTAAAAATGTTAAAAGAGAGATGGGGAAAGTATCTTAGGAGAATTTACAGTGGGACAAAAGCAGACAAAGAAAAGGCAAAATATCCTCTCCTCCAAACCAAATCCCACTAGTTCTGTGTATTAAATTAGTCCTTTTCAAAGTCTTCTTCCTGGATTGTGTAAAATGTTTGGTATTCTTCTTGAGACTAGTAAAAACATTGACACCTAATCTGAGGTGAGCCACAAAGTTGTTTTGATCGGATGGTTTCTTGATTGCTTCATACTGATTTCCTAACTAGAACTTTTACTAACATAATGATACAATGTTATTCTGAATCTCCCTCCCACCAAAAACTTTATTTTCATGTTTCTTCCTGGCATCATAGCTAACACTTGTTAGTACTGCCCTGAAGGAGGCATAGTAAATCCCTTTTGAATGTGTTCTATCATGAGACAATCCAAACTGAAACAAGAGATAGTGCCGGAGGAGAACACTGCTAGGTCAGAAGACACTCAACAAGCTACTGGGGTACAGCAGAAGACAGAATACAATTACGAGTGGTGCTGTGACTAATGATGCAACTGGATTCAGGTTGGAAGGACATTCATCTGTTGACTCACTCAGAGATGAAAGGAAAATCCAAAGCTGCACAATACATTTTATCACAACAGAGAATGCAAGAAGCATGACTCAGGGGAAGCTAGACATAGTAAAATAAGAAATGAAACATATAAACATTGCATTACTTGAGGTGAGAAAGCTAAAATGGACAAGAATGGGACATTTTTAGTCAGTTAATTATACAGTGTTTTACTCAGAAAATGAAAAATCTAAGAAGAAATGGAGTGGCATTAATAGTGAGGGGAGATGTAGCATAAGAAATCAAGGGAGAACTCTTGAGAGAAACTCTTGGGAGAAACTCAGGTTTAGGTCCTGACTGATACCCAGATGTGTTGCCAGGGCTGCTTGGGCAAGTGTCCAACATCTCTGCTTGTGGTACTGCTCATTCCAATCGGTCTGGCAAGACCAGATGCACATCTTTCTGCCCAGCCCAAGACATTTTGCTACCCAAGGAAAAGGATACAATAGAGCATTTCTCAGTTTTGCATGCATAAGTTGATTGGACTGGCAGTTGAATTGCCACACATGCAATGGGACAAGGTCCTCCATCATACCAGATGGCAGCAGGTTAGTTTTAGTGGATGCAGAATGTTCTATATATAGCAATTATTATTATTATCTTGATTTCATACTCTGCTAGGAGTTTTGACTGGCATTTTGGACCATCAGTGATCTGGACACTACCTGAGAATCAATGAGGTATCATTTGGTAATGTGGCATGTTCCAAGCACATTTTAAAACTGTGGTATTATGATCCAATCTATGGTGATTTTATTCAGATGTTTTGTCAGTCCATCTAGAATTGCTCTGAGGGCACCTGTCACAACTGGAACAACAGTTGTTTTCTTTTCCCAAAGCCTGGGAAATCTCAATGTTTCATTCCTCCCTGCCCCCCACCATTTCTTCGCCTTTGATTCTGTTAGCAGGATTGTGGTGGTTGTAGTTTTATTCATTTATATTCCTTCTTTTTTCCTGGTATTGGGACTCAGAGTGGCTTACAAAATATTAAAATCAATACAAAAGCATTAGTAAAAATACATTAAAATTGTTTTAAAATCAATAGCCATGCCTCTCAGGCAGTCTGATGTGGACGACCTGCAACTTTTTTTTTCCATTGTGCCAGGGACCAGCACCATATTTGTGTCCATTACCTACAATTCCTTTTTTCTTTCCTGGAAACTTGCCAGAGACCAACAGCCAATGGCTCAGGGATTGGTGGCAGTCCGGGGACCATCATGTTGCATAGCACTGATCTACAGAATTAAAACCAATTAAAATCTATTAAAAACAAAAGGTTAAAAATCAGCAAGACGCACATCTCTTTCCTCCAAGAAGGGAGAGCACCTGTGTGCATATGTGTAAGAAGAATAGCCAGAGAGTTGACTCTGGGATCCTGCAGCACTTGCTTCCTGAGGCTGCTTTCTCACTATGCTGTAAGGTAAGGCTAACTGTACTGGTTGGCCCCTCCTCATCTCAGTCGATGTCCAAGCTGCTGTTCAGCATGAGGCTTATGACTCATAGACAATGATGGGTGGTACAAATGGGAGATTACAAAAACAAATGTATGGTTATCAGGCAATAATAGCACATTAGCAATGTGACATCAGTCACTGGACAACCTGCCTCTCTTCTTCCCACTCTCTTACCATCATCGGTAGAGAACAAACTGGGCATTTTCAGCAGGGTTCCTTTTTAAAAAGATGCTGCTTTTAAAGATATTTTTCTTTTGGATAATATGGTCTCCCTTAAAGCATTTGTGCTTAAGAACCTGAAGCAATTTCTTCTGTGTAAATGGACATTAAACAAAGCTTAGATGGCTGTAGAACACATTTCTTGCAAATGTTTAATGGGGTGCTTTTGCTTCCTGCAGATGTCTAACTGTTTGAGCTGAACCGTAATAGATGCTAATGGAAAGAAAATTGTGCATTAGCGAACAGACACACACATTTTCACTCTCACACACATGCACGCACACACACACACACATGCAAACACACACAAACAAAACTAACAGCAATGTAAGAAAAATTGAGCCCGTTGGTCAGTTTTCAAAGTTGAATTCCAGGATGCACTTGCTCTAGGAACAGATAAGTGTTTATTCCTGGAACTATCAGTTCAGTAGTCTGTTAAAAGACGCATGTGTACCAATGGAGCTGAGTTCTAAATTACTGCTAGAGGGCCCAAGGGTGGCATATTGCTCCTTTCCATGGGATCTCTGAACAAGTCAGCATGGATGGATGTGGAGTCAGGCAGTGTTACTTCTGTCCTCTTAGCAAGAAATATTCAGCTGAAGAAGAAACTTTTCTTAAAAAAAGGCATTCTCCATCTTTTTTAAAAAAAACACTAAATGTAATGGTCACTTTACATAATGATGCAAAAGCAAAAAAGGGGAAGCAATCATGGAAGTCTCTCTGAGGGCTTTTCCTCACTACACTCTTATAGTCCTATTATTCCACTTTCAACATCCTATAGAATTCTGGTGTTTGTCATTTATGGTGAGGAATTTAGAATTCTCAGTCAGAGAGCTCTTTGGCCTCAGTAAACTACAAACCCCAGAATTTCCTAGGATGTTGAAAGTGGAATGATAGCACTATAACAGTGTAGTACAGAAAGACCCTGAAATACAACATGGGAGCAGAAATTACCATGGCGGTATTACCTTTCTCGCATCCTTATAGAGGAGGGGGAAATGACCTTCAGTATGTTGTTATCAGCCATACTGACTGGGGAGGACAGGAGTTGTCATCCACCAAAATCAGGGGATACAAAGTTAGGAACCAGTGTCCTAAGAATAAGACCATTTCTCCAGAATTAATATGAGGAGGGACTGTTTTCAGTTGCTCTTTCACACTGAAAGATTTGTCTTAGGAGTGTGCAAAGGTAAAAAAAAAAAAAAGTCTGCTTTCAAAAGAGTCATCCTCTTGTATTCCTGCGTGAATCATTGTTTTAGGAATGTTTTCTCTGCAGCCACCAAATTCTGCTATATTTTTGCAGCAGGGTTGTTAGCAGCTGTATACTCCCACACTTTAATATGTTCTAATTGGAAAATATTAATTGGCATGAAATTAAGTTATATACATTTATGCCTGAAAGGCTATGTGGGGAAAGGATGCTAGCTGAGAAGATGTACAAAAGTAGGTCAGAGATGACTTTTGCATGGCCATGTCATAAATTCACTGTGGATTCATTGGGAAAGTCTGACTTAATGACTCTAAGCTAATCTTGTCAACTGCCTGATCTCAGAAAACTGTAGTCAAAGAAAATGCCCAGGTGCAGCAGGCAAGCAACCTTGCTGTGTGAACTTCCTACCAAAACTTTCCCCAGTTACTTTATCCAACCAAGAAATTGAAAATCTGTCAGGACTCCCATCAATATTTTGTCACCTACCAATAAGACCATCAATCCATTCTGTACCTAATTGTATTGGTTGCAAACTCCATTGTTTACTCAGCGAGATAGCCATTTACATCTATGCCCTCATTGTAAAAAATTGGGTATCAAAACACTCAGTTTTGAGTAGCCAGATGCAGTACATCAGATGTCACTTTGATTCCTGATTGTACTATCCTTAGATGCAAGATGCAAGCTACATTGCTGCTTCTTCACTACCCTTCTGGATGGGTAAATATCTCCCATTTCACACTTAAATCTCACTATCTTAAAATCTTTCCTCCCTTTTCCTTTGACTAGCCTTGTGTGATTGTGCTAGTGCTTGTGCCTTGCCTGTGATTATTAATTCCTCCAATAAAACACGTTTTTGTATATTTTTGAATCTCTGGCTGATTACTCCCTGCAGAAGACCCCGTAAACATTGGTATCAAAGTTCTTGTTAGGTTACCCCCACCACCACCACAGGCCTCCTAATTTGTGTTAATAATTCCTCACTGTCATGTGAAGGTACTGGCATCATGAGTCACCCACATTTTGGAGTAACAGGGTGGTCAAATGATGCAGTTCAACCCAGGTAGAATTACAGTTCTTACTCATCTCTGATGGAGACAGATTGGAAGAATGAAAAACAAAAACAAATGAACACCTGAACACGCAGAAAAAATAGTGGACTCCCAGTGTAAAGGGGGCTCTTGGGACAGTAGAAATTTCAGGGAACTCTTAGCATGGTGTTCATTGGTGGGCTTCTCCCGGGGGCCCATGTGGAGACAGCAATGGTCCTCCACTCAACACTGGACATCTATGATATACATTTTCTCCAGTGCCCTATAAGAATGCTATGTTTCTTAGTCTGGGGAATGGCAGGGAATTTTAAATGCTGGCTCTTGGCTTCCTGCTGGTGCCCAAGGGTGCCAGATAACCATGCTGACCTTGGGTGGCTATCCACATGAGGCTTTAAATATTCCATTCATTTCTCAAAGCATACTAACAGTTGTCTTGAAGCACTCTAATGTGCCCTGGCATAGATCTTGAGGAAAAAAGGGGGAGTAGGTTCCCTGCCTTGGGGAAGAGCAGGAGTTTGAAAGATTAGGTTGAAATTGATACTTTCCAGATAGTACAGTACGGAATGCAAATTTGCTTTCCTTGTGTGACACAGAACATCCTTGCAGTATCCGAGCACCAGTCATCCAGAATTCCACCTATCTGAATTTATGCTGTGCTTTCTGCATAGCCTGCATATCAGTTTTAAGAGTTAAAGCATGCACTTGATCATCTGAATGTTTGGTTATTAGTGTCCAGCCTTTCCCACACCTGGACTATTTGGATAATGCAATTTAAAGGTCAGTTTCCATTTATAAACTGAAAGAAAAAATAGTACACTGGTTAACCTATCTGACTGCAACAAACATAAATTCAGTAATATGTATTCCAGTCTTCACAACCAATTGTCTTCCACATTATTTCAAATAATTGCTTTCTCGGGTAAAGGGTTAATTTTGCAAAAAATAGAAGGATCTGGGTGATGTTACAGTCTGTATTCAAACAGACCAAAAATGCAGAACTATTTGCAGGATTAATAATCTAACACCAGTTAATCACATAGCACTAGCATCAGTGCCATCTGTCTCAAGTTAACAACCTTGAGTTAATATTACAGGTCTTTGTTTCATAGCAGCCTAAAATTTTTGTTTGAAGGGTGAAACTGCATATTTTATTAAAATAAATACATAATGTCTCATTTTCTCTCTTCTGACAAAGTTTTCCTGGTAGTCTTTAGTGCATAGCAATATAAAATTTTAACTTTGAAAGATTCATGTACGTACATTTGGCTTCTATTTATAGTTTGATGATGTTGAGAATCAAGCGGGATTTAAGAACAGATGACATGAAACATCCTCAAAGGACTCTGTTTCACACACCAGATTGCCTCTGCAGTTTCAAAGGCACGCGTTACTGGCTGCTTAAACGTGTTGTGCACCTTCCTGATGTACTGTTAAACAGCTGTCAAGTTGCAACCCAGAGGTGGCTGAAGTTAATTGTGGGTGTAAATTATATTTATAGGAAATCTAAACTCTGCTCTTAGAATAAAGAAGGCACTGTGCATCATTCCACACCCCCATCTTTCTTTCTTCCTTTTCACAGAATCATGGGAAAGGACCACAAAGACCATCTGGTCCATCTTCCTGCAATGCAGGAACTCATAGCTAAAACATCCCCTAGAACTGCTTTTTTGAACTCTGTTGCAAAACAGAAGCACCTAGGAACAGGAAGTCACTCCTGCCATTTCATTCTTAACTAGCATATTTACCCAGCATTGCCCGGGGTTTTTATTTTCCTCTTAAGAACTCACTAAACTTTCTTCTCAATTTCCTGTAACTTTGCTCCATACTTTCCAATGCAATCTGTATTCAGAATTATTTACACACACAGTTAGGGTTCCTGAGAGATTACACAGTCTTCTTGCTGCTAGGTCTCGTGTCCATAGCAACTAGCCTATTCCTGTACCTATCATTTTCCCCCATATTCCCCAATCCAATCTTTATTCAGAGTTGTTAACTTTCAGAGGTTGAGTTCCTGAGGGAAAACACTGTTTTCCTCCTTGCTGCTAGGCCTCGTCTCCATAGCAATAGGCCTATTCCAGTAGCTGCAACTTTTCCCCATAGTCCCCAATCCAATCTTTATTCAGAGTTATTTACATACACAGGCCCTTTCTGCACGAGGCGAGTTAATTGCTCTGTGCTGTTAATCACTGCTTCTTCTTGACTCGAAGCAATGTCGACTCTTCATTAAGCCTTTCCGCAGGGCTCCTCTATTTGTTCCAAGGTGATGCGGAGCAGTGCAAGGTCTTCAGATCCACACTGGTAAGGCTTACCAAGTGGCAGCTTCCTGTTCTTTGTGGGTCTGGACCAACCACTGAATCTGACCAAGCCCACAGCCCGCCCTCCGCTGATCAAAGGCTGGCATTGGTGCGAATCTGTGCATCTGCACAACTGAGCAGGAACGCAATGGTGCACTCCGGAAAATTGAAAGACCGATTTTTTCCGGTCTTCACATAGTGTGCTGGAGGACCACTAGGGGGCGTTTTGGATCTGACTTAGGTGCAGAACTAAGGTAAATAGTCCGAACTTAGTCTGATCCAAGGTGCGGACGACCTCTATGACAGGACGCCTTGGCCCGTCTTAACTTCCCCGTGCGGAAAGGGCCAGAGTTTGGGTTCCTGAGGAAGTACACTGTCCTTCTCCTTGCTGCTAGGCCTTGTGTCCATAGCAACTGGCCTATTCCTGTACCTATAATTTTTCCCTGTACTCCCCAATCCAATCTTTATTCAAAGTTGTCAACATACAAATGTTGGGTTCCTGTAGGAATACACTGTCCTCTTCCTTGCTTGCTAGGCATCGTCTCCGTAGCAACTGGCTTATTTCAGTACCTGTAACTTTTTCCCATAGTCCTCAATTCAATCTGTGTCCTCTGGCAATGTTGATGTACTAGCTTTTGATTTTTTTTTCTTTCGGTTGAATTTGTGCAATGGCTCTACATTTTTCTGGAAGCATTTTTTGTTTTGAATAAGATTCCTCACATATGGAACCCATGCAATCTACTGCGTGAGGCGAGAAGACCTTGTAACTATGTTGTGTATGTCACTTTAATTTTTCTCACATATGCCTCCCCAAAAGTTTTCTGGCATCCTTATTGATGGTAGGCCTCATCTCCATAGCAACCAGTCTGACGTCCAAGAGCTCTCTGGCTGAGAATTTTAAAAGCCCCTCCCTAAACTTGCCAGCCCCAAAATTCCATGGAATCTTCACAGCCAGCCAATCATATGAGATCTTCTCGCCTCACACAACCAATCGTATGCTGACATGGACAAACAGACAAACATGCAGGCAAACATTCACTTTTATATAGTAGATCATTTGGTTTCAGCCTCATGCTATCTCAGTTGTTCCCTTCATGCCAAAGGTGAGGAACTTCGTTAGTAGAGAGCTGAATTCAGCTTCTGAGAAATGTCGAGGGGGGTAATTCCAGGGGTGAGAGCCAGTATGATGTAGCGGTTTGATGTTGGACTACAACACCAAATGTTACCCTGTGTTTTGGGGGGTCCCGGGAGGGGCACCCAGATTGCCAAATAAAATACCAATTGAGGAAAATTAGTTGGAACACTCTTTTAGCTGGGCGAGAGGCAGGGTAACTTAACGAGATCTTTAAACCCAATGTATACAGCAGTGGGTCAGAGAGTAGCTAGACAAGGTTTTCCAAATAACAGACAATTCTTTATTAAAGACAAAAATATGAAAGACAAGACATAGACTAGCTAACTTGGAAAGAGAAACGGAGGTTTGTTGGGAAAGGCAATACGACCTGTCTCGTAGTCCTGGAGAGAAGAGGGGTTCCGGGGAAGAAAGCTCAGCCTGGGGCACTGAGGGGAGTCCCTTAGACAACTGGCAGCAAGGCGGGATGGCAGTCCAAAGTGATCCGAAGACCGCTTGAAAGTGAGGGGTTTTTATAGAGGAGTTTGTGCCTTTGGGCTATGGTGAACCAGGTGGGAACAAAAGGAGTTTTGGTGCTGGACAAAGGATTTGGAAAGGTCAAGTTTAACATGATTGAATTAGTGTGTGAAGACAATAGTGTGGCCGGGACGTTGATGGCCCAACATAAAAGAGTAGCTCAGCTGAGAGCCAGGCGGCTATTGTGGAGTTTGTGGCTGAAAGTCCCCTGAAGCTGGGAGCGGAGTTTAGGCTGCTGGCCTCAATAGAGTCTGGAATGTAAAACCATTAGTGGCCGCACTCATGTCTGTGCTTGTCCGGAGGACCTTGCAAACACGTGGAGTGTGGGAACTGCAAGCCAGTCCAGCCAAGGCCGAATTAGATGATATCCAAGTGTTATCTGGGTGTCCTCCCCCAGGGTGCCATACCAGAAGTAACACAAAGATCAGGGTTCAATTCACCGCTTGGCTATGGAAGCCCACTGGGTGACCTTGGGTGCATCACACTCTCTCAGCCCCAGAAAGCCCCGTGATAGATTTGTCTTAGAGATGCCATATGTCAGAAACAGCTTGAAGGCACACAAAAACAATAACATTCAAGTGGGGAGTCCTGAACAAAGGGAAAAGGGTAGAAACAAAAATATCAGCAAAATTTAGCTCAATGCTCTTAATACCAACAGAGACATCCCTCATTTAACAAAACCCTTGACAAAGAAGTTCCTTTTTGTAAAGTCATTTTATGCCTGCCAAGCCCATCTTTTTCTCCTTGTCCTCTGTCTAATTGGAAGTTGTCTTTTTTTAAAAAAAAAAAACAGCAGCCCTTTTCACATTGAGGCTTCTCGCGCGAGCGGGGAGGGCGGCTCGCGCGAGAAGGCTCCTCCAGGAGGCTGCTGTTTCCTCCCTCGTTCCTTCTGCAGGTGAAGGAACGAGGGGGAAGCGGCAGCTTCCTGGAGGAGCCTTCTTGCGCGAGCCGCCCTCCCCCGGGCGAAGCAGGAGGCTGGCGCGAGCCGCCCCCCGCGTGAAGCAGGAGGCTGTCGCATCTGTCCCCCCCGCTCGCGCGAAGCAGGAGGCTGTCGCGTCCGTTGCACTAGCACCCCGCCCCTTCCTTCCGCAGGGGCGGAGGGAAGGAAGCGTGACCCAGCCGCCTCCCCGACGCTCCGCACAGGAGGTAAGTGCGCGTGGGCGCCGGCAGCGTTGCGCGAGCGTGGGTGATTTTCGCTTTGAGGCGAAAATCAAAAAACCCTCAATCGTGCCACTGCAGCCCCGTGAGTGCGGCGGAAGTGGGAATGCGTCGTGCAGAGTGATGCTCCCACTCCCGCGAGGCTCACGGGGCTGTCGCGTGACAGAAAGCGCGTGCAAAAAGGGTCAGCATTAGCATTGAAAGAAGGGCTGGATAAGTACAGATATGTTGTGAGATCTGTATTTAAGCTCTAGGAGAAGCATTCATCTTTTTACAATGGCCATTTCCACACTAGACTATTACAGTGCTATTATTCTACTTTCAACGTCCTATGGAATCCTGGGGTTTGCAGTCCCTAAACTGTAAGCCCCAGGATTCCAAAGAATGTTGAAAGTAGAATAATAGCATTCTAACAGTCTAGTGTAGAAATGGCCAATGGGGGGAAAAAAAGGGTTACAAATCTATTAAACCATCAAAACAGGTATCACAGGGAAAGGAGAGGCCTTCTTGGAAAGCCCACAGGTGCAGATTTGTGCTCAGAGCCTGAAGTTCCCCATCTCTTATTTATCTCCTACCTCAGATTTCTTCTGCCATATTGTTGCTCTGCCTTCCTGGCATAGCCTTTCATTGTGTTTGGAAAATACATCCCTGAATCCTGTCTCATTTCACCACAGCTTCTGATCAAGACCTTCAACAAAACTTTTCATGAGGCACCTTCATCTCACAATGCCAGCATCTTCCAACAGATATCTCTCATACACTGATCAGACCATAGGACTACCAACATCTCCCACCACCCTTACCTGTCCATCTACATGTTGTTTAAGGTTTCTGCTTTTTCTTATTTTAGCATCTGTAAGCCAGCTTAGTTCTGTGCCATGTGAAAGCCAGGAGCTAAATCAACCATCCATTTAATCCATCGATCTATATTAAAACTGTAGAAATCTGGTTGGGAACTCAATATTCCATTAGCACTAAATGTAGAAAGTATAATCATACAAATCTGAGATTCCACCTTAACAACATTTATGTCTAACTTTACGCTGCACTGTGTGCAGTTTCAAGAAAGTTTTGATATCACTCGCAGGGGTAAGAGGCCAAGAAAGCAGGGTCTAAGGCCATTTCCACACTACACTGTCCCAGTGCTATTATTCCACTTTCAACATCCTGTGGGATCCTGGGGCTTGCAATTTAGAGAGGGGCATTTGGGATTCTCAGTCAGAGAGCAATTTGGCCTCAGTAAACTACAAACCTCAGAATTCTACAGGATGTTGAAAGTGGAGTAATAGCACTAGAACAGTGTAGTGCTGAAATCACCTAAGGCTGCATAGCTAGAGGAAGTTGCACAAATTCTCAGTCTTTAACTTAAGAATGGATAGCTTGTGGCCCTCCCTGTGTTGTTGGGAGCAGAGTGTAGTGGTTTGATTACTGGACCAGACTCCAGGAGCCCACGGTTTAAATCCCTGCTCAGCCATGGAAACCCATGGGGTGACTTTGGGCAAGTCACACTCTCAGCCTCAAAGAAAGACAATGGCAACCTCCTCTTAATAAATCTTGCCAAGGATATCCCAAGATAGGTTATCCTTAGGGTCACCATAAGTTGGAAATGAGTTGAAGGTACATAACAATATATGTTTTTGTACTCAAGCTCCCTTTGAGACTTAACTAGAATAGTTAGTAGTGGGTTTAAGGGTCTGAGTCCTTGACGGAGTCTTTGCAGGATTCTGCCTGCAAGGATTTTGGCCCTAACTGCAGTCTTCACAGAATCCTGCCCAGTACCTCAGGCACAGCTGGCTGTTCAGATGCAGGGCAGCTGGAGCGGCCAGAGCCAGGTATATAAGGGCTCAGTTTTCTCTGTAACCTTGGCCACAGCAATATGGCCTTTTGTGCTATTTGTAGTCTCTCATGATGCTTTGGTGGTCTTGGCCTTGCTGGCTTCTGACCCCTGATCTTTGGCCTTTTTCCTGGACCTGCTTTTTGCCTTTGGTACCTTGGACCCTTGATACCAGGTTAGACCTCTGTTGCCTTGGACTCTTGCTGGACTCTGACCCTGACCTCCTGACCTTGCACTTGTTCCCTATCCAAGTCCTGGTGCCTGCATCTGATCATCCTTGCTGACCATGCCCTGGACCTTGACAGTGGCGGTGATGAGAGTTGCAGCCCAAAAATATCTGAAGGACAGCAAGTTGTCCAGCCAGCCTTCATAAGTGCCCAGAGCACCTTTTGGTTGTGGCCCTAGTTATGAGCTGTAAGCAGAGCATGAGGCAATGAAGAATCAAAATGGGATTTCTAACCAAACTGTGCATCAGATGATTTAAATCCTGTGGGCAGGCATGAATGAGGCAGTTACAAGTCATATCTGCCTGCCAGAACCCACACCCAAGTTTGTTTCCTGATCAGCTGGCTGGATTATTGATGACAGAAAGTCTGCCAAAACCACAAGGGCTCCTGGAATGAGGATGGGATGTTGCCAGAGATCTTGACCAATGCTGTTCCATGTTGTTTGGAAGGGTAGAAGTAGGATAGTTGGATAAGTTTTAGAAGCCATCAATAAATATTTTTAATAATGCTCTCCAGTCTCAAAGGCAAAGGTCCTATTGCTTTTGAAAAAGAAGCAAATCAAAGACCTGTAGAACATATCCCACAGCAAAGTATCTTTTAAAGAGGAGTCTGTGTGCTGTAACACACAAAGGGAAGCTCTACGTTCCACCCATCTACCCTAAAATAAACAAGCACAGATCCTACAAGGGAGTTAATATATTATGGATGGTATCAGAAAAATATTTTAGTCCTCTCAGACTATTGTTTTTGCCCCATAACATAGACTAAGCAAATGTTGTAGAGGTTGCATTCAATTGATGTCCCTCTGTCGACGAAAGCTACTTCATCAGGAGAATAGGAAGGGAGGAATTTTTCAGACACTCCTTCCTGCAGACTCCATACCACCTCCCATGCTGTTCTGAAGTCTCCTCCACATCTCTGGAACAGATTTAGGAGGCACTAGGTGTTGCAGAGGAATCCCAACACCTGATTAAAGTCTCCAGTTGATAAAAGAGACTTCCATCTTGGCACAGGGACACTGGTCTCAGAGCTTAGAAACATTACCCAGAAATCCCAGTGAACCTGCTAGCAGGAGGGATTCTATGAACTGTCGTTTCCCAAAAATAAAGTGTCCAAGCTCTGGCGGATTGAATATCCCAGTCCCAAATGGCTGTGTAAATGGACACATCAATATAAAAACTATCTACCAAGAAGCTGACAATCACAAAAACATTTCATGCTGTACTAAGTGAATCCCCTGCCAGGCTGTTGATGGGGCTTTCTAATCAACTTTGCAATGAATATTTCTTAAATCATGTTAATCCACCATTTAAGCAGAGGCATTGGTTCCAGACAATGAATCACAGCACCTGGAGGGGAATATACCTGCCATTTCCCTAGAGAGCCAGTTATTAACAGAGTGCACATGCTGTCAAGATGAGCTGGCAGGGTTGGTGTTTATCACCTCAGAGCTCATTGCTTGAAATGAAGGAGGCCTCCCTTCACACTTCAGGTGCAATCAGTTTTTATTTATGTTGTACAGTACTCATGTGGAACAGTTCTTAAATTTACTAAGTTTAATTTGGGGGCCAAAACTTCCTCTCAGATATAGGCCCTTTAACAGCCAAGCAAAAACTTGGACAGGTCACATAGTTTTGAAGGAGAATCCAGATCACAAAGGATAATTGCTCATGTGATAAATTTGAGCCTGAGGAAAGCTTGGACAATTTATTTCAAACCAGAGACTCTTATACTATTAGCACAAGGGAGGAATTTGAGAAAATTCCATTTCTGGGGCCTGGGGGGGGGGGAAGCAGAGTTAAAGACAAATGCAAGGGCACAATCCACTATTAATTAGACTATCAGTATACATATAGAAAGACATTGTTCCCTAACCTCCTGCATGTTCTTCATGTAAAAGAGCATCAGGTAGACAGTTAGAGGCTCCATACACAGCTTGAATGTCAAGAGTTTGGAGACCTTATTTCACCACAACAGTTTATTGTTGGCATCTTGAGTCATGTGTAGCCACCAGAGTGCTGCATAATAAGTCTGGGGACTGAAGCGGTGCCCGCATATATGGCTTCAATTTAAGAAACACACACACAGTGGCATAACACTCTTTCTCTGGAAATGACCAGTTGGATTCTTTTACGGAGAATGCTTAGTAAAGTTAAAGGTAGAAGAGGAAGAACACAGCACAGGGGTATTGATTTTGTCAAGGAAGCCAGAGCTATGAATTTACAAGGCCTGAGTACAGCTGTTGAGGAGGCATCTCATTCACAGGGTTACTGTAAATCAAAGTTGGTTAGATGGTACATAAAAACAGAAATATTCTCTATTGATTGGGGATTGGGTGATTGGGGAGACACATTTGTCCAAATAGTATTTCCTACTTCACTAGCAGGAACAGAGGAAGCTACCTAAAATTGATATACCCATATTTGCCAGCATATTAGATGCACCGGCATATAAAACACACCCCACTTTTCAAGAAGTATTTTTCAGAAAAATTGTTTTAGTTCCCTGGTGAGGCAAAATGCATGGGAAAGGAGGGGAATGAAAGGAGTGCTGCATCAGGCTCCCTCCACCCTTCCCTTCCTGTTTTGCTTCAGCAGGAAGAACTTCCAGCAGAGTCAAAATGCACAGGAAAGAAGGGGAAGGTAAGGAGTGCTACACCAGGCTTCCCCTACCCCCTCCCTTTCTGTTTTGCCTGGGCAGGGAAAATTCCTTTTGCTCCCCCTCCCTTCCTTATGTATTTAGGGTTGCCGTATTTGCTGGTGTATAAAATGCAACCCATTTTCTGATGGTACTTTTTTAAGAGAAAAAGTGTGTCTTATATGCCAGCAAATATGGTATGAGAATATAAGAAGAGTGAAACTGGTTCAGACCAAAGGCCTGTCTATATGGTGACCAACCAGTTCCTTATGGGAAGTCCACAAACAGCTCCAGTGTGCAATATCATTCCCCAGCAACTGATATCAAGACATTCTACTTCTGATTGTTGTTGTGTGCCCTCAAGTTGTTTCTGACTTACAGAGAGTCTAAGGCTAAGGGGGGGTTTGAGTCTGGGAGTATGTGATGTGCCCAAGGTCACCAAGTAGATTTCCATGGCAAAGTGGGGAATCAAACCCTGGTCTCCCGGGTCTTGGTTCAATGCTCAAACCACTACACCTTGGTGATATGTCACTATTAGTGCCATTTATTTATGCATTTATTTGATTTATATCTATCCATGGCTGGGATTCAAGGTAACTTCCTACATAATTTTAATAAATGGTTATTGATGTGTGCCTTCCAGTAATTTCTGATTTATGGAGATCCTGAAACAATCCTATCATAGGGTTTTCTTGGCAAGACAGAGGGGTCCTTTGCCTCTCTCTGAGTCTGAGAGAGTGTGACTTGCCCAAGGTCACTCAGTGGCTTTTGATAGCTGAATGAATGGGGACTCCAGAGTCATAGTTCAATGCTCTAACTACTATACTGTGTTGACACTCAAATTTTAAAAAATATCCCTAAAAATACAATAAATGATACATATTTATATACAAACTAAACTAGTCATAACTCCTAGATACAAACTAGATATTAAGATGCCCAGCTCACTCATTGAAAAGCATCAATTGCTGAAGGGCTTCCTAAATTAAAAAAAAATGCCTTTCCGCTCCTCTACGAGAAGTAATCAAACCATTTGTACATCTAGCCCAATAGTAGGACACTGGCTGGTGGCAGCTCAACAGGGTTTCAGGCAAAACTCTTTCCTATTTCTACCTCAAGAAGCCAGAGACTGAATTTGAAAGTTTATACATGCAGAAAATGTACTCTGTATGTGAGCTTCAGGCCCTTCAGGTGTGGGAATTGTGTAGTGCGCCACATGTCTCTGCCCTTTCTGTCTCTTTGTCTGCTTAGATGATCTCTGAGGGTCAAGCCCTCACAAGGTGGATTCCATCATACAAACATAAAATTAAAAAAAAATCTAATTAAAAAGAGCAATAACCAGAAAGCACCATTTTGGAAAAGAATAACAACATAGAAGACAGCAGTGGTAATCAATAACAATAATGGTTTCCAATCCAGCATAATAGAATTAAAACAGATAAAATAATTCCAGCTCAGCCAGCAGCATGTGGTTTCTTTGTTCCTTGAAGGTCCCAAATTGTGTCCAGGAATCTTACTTATTTCACTCAGCCATTTGTCCATTGGGCCTAACCTTTCTAACCAAAGACACCAGGGAATACACTGGAGACTATACACACAAGGCATGCCAGCTACTAAGGGACAATAGTCTCTGTTGTAGAGAAGTAACAATGAAGATACATAACATTCATCACTTGGGCTTTTTTCTGACTGCCTTTCCTGTAGATCTCTATAAAATAAGAACCACATTCTTGTGGCATCTTGAAGACTACTAACTATAGTACTGCACAAACTGTTATGAACTTTAGTCTAATTCATCAGGTACACAAAGTTTCATCATGCTGTATACTTCCATGCACAAGGAACTGAATACCTGAATACCTATTATGAAATGAACTATATACCACAAAAGCTTTTGCCATAATGCAGATATTATTCTTTAAGGTTACCCTAACTGCTGTCCTTGCTGCCAGATTTGACACCTCTTGAGGTGGTAATGTTATCACGGTTATGATATGTCTGGTGAGGGCACTAGATACCCTTTTGATATCAAATAATTCAGCCTTTGCTTGACCTTTCTCTGCCACCCTACTCCACGTGTTTGCAGAGGTCTCCTGGACAAGCACGTAAGGGTGCAGCCGTTAATGGTCGTACATTCCAAAACCCCATTCAGGTAGGCAAGTTAAGCCTCTCCATTGCTTTAGGGAAAAACCTCGCTGCAGACCGGCTCTGGTCGGCTCGGACCTACACAAAGCCATGCAGCCAAGAGCTGAACCATTCTTTTATGTAGGGCTATTAACGGACTGGCCACGCTATTGTCAGTCAAAACTAAACCAATCATGCAAAACTTGACCTTTTCCAGCTCCTTTGTCCAACTCCAAATTTCCTTTGTTCTCACCGAGCATAACATAGCCTGTAGGTAAACTCCACCCTATAAAAGGTCCCCACTTTTGGGACATCCTTGGACTACTTTGGACTTCCATCCCACCTTGCTGCCGGTAGTCTGAAGGAACTCCCCTCAGCGAGCCCTGCTGAGCTTTCTTCCCCAGAACCCTGCTTCTCTCCAGGACTACAAGACCAGGTGTTGTATTGCCTTTCCCCAAAAGCTCTCCGTTTCTATTTCTCAGTTAGTTAGTTTATGTCTTGTCTCTCGTGTTTTTCATCTTTAATAAAATATTATTTGTTGCTTTAAAACCTTGTCTAGCCGCTCTCTGACCTGACGCTGTATACATTGGGTTAAAGATCCTTGGTAACGTTACCCTGCCTCTCGTTTAGCCGAGAGAGTGCTCAAGCTAATTTCCTCCAACTTGCATTTTTATTTGGTTATTTGGGCACCCCTCCCGGGACCCCCAACATGCAGGATAACAGTAATAATTAATACTAAATATATTATAATTTATTGTTAATAATAAAAACATTTATAGGAGGCACTGAGTTCCTTTATCTGAGGTTGTGACAAGCCCACACCTTTAACACATATTCCCACAAATATTTCTTTATTTCCTGGTAGAGTTCTGAGAAAAGGTAATCAAACTCACAAATTGTCATTGGTAGTGAAACATTAGCCATCATAGGAGGGCCATCTAATCTTTGGAAGCAGGTAAGAAAAATGAATAAACACTTGAAAGAAGCAAGAAGCTGCTGTTCCTATCTTCCGTTTCTCTGTAACCTTGGCCCTGTTCACTCTCCTAATGTTTACTCAAGGTGGTGTCACAGTTGCTGCTCTTCCACTGAAGCCAGTTTATTTATCACCTTGCTGGATTTACACAACAAATATTCACACACTAGAATTTTTATGCATAAAATATCAGTTTGTCCTTGTGACTCCGGAGAAAGAGAGACACTGACGTTGGAAGAGCCCTGCCACACAAACATCAGAAGGGTTGGCTTTGACTCATGATATAAACAATCAAGGCAGCGTGCTCGGCTTTGGGCTGCTCAGAGAAGTTTTGAGAGTAAAGGAGTGATGACGTGTAAAGATTCAGATGGGATTACTCTCTTGCAAAGAATCTCACAGTGAAATGGTAAGTTTCAGAATTAACTCAATGAAGTACTTTGCACATTGCTGGAGAAAGTTAAAATATTACCATTGTTGTGTGTGAGAGAAAGAAAAGAAAAAGGGGCAGAGAGAAAGACAGAGGGGGCTAAAAACAACCGTGAAGGATCACATTGAATATTTGGCCAGTACTAACTTTCTATTTCAAACAGTGGCCAGAGAGCTACCACTAGAAATCTCACACAAGCCACTTATCTAAATAATGACTGTTTGCCCACTTCCTCTGAATATAGAAACTGCATTTAGATATGCGATCTGGAACTTTCCCATAGTATATGTCAAATCATATATTCATTGTATAAATTTAGATTTTATGTGAGGAAATAGACTGAGTGTACCTGTCTCTTTAAGAATACAGAACCTGTCTCCAAGGAGATAGCATCACCATTTTTTTCATGCATGAAATATTTCAGCATGGCACCCCCTTCTCCTACCTAGCCAGCCTTTCTGTAACCAAGAGGAGCTCTCGCTAGTACGGTTATACTCTTCTTGGCCATCTGTCTGGACTGCAGAAAAGTATAACTCCCAGATTTTCCATTTTTGTGCTAGTGATCCATGCTGTCAGAAATATTATGTAAAAAACACTGAGGAAGTGAATTTTTTCTGACTGGAAGATTCTCCTTCTTCTGCCAGCTACTACCCGACTCAACAGAATAAGAGAGGGAGATGTATTGTTCCTATGGAAGTCATTTGCCAATGAATATCTGTGGGATCTGTGCTCTGCACAAGTAAATTGTTGATTTTGTGCTCTCCATTCATTTTTTAAAAATATTCAGAGAACACATCTTCCCTCCTTTCCAAATTCTTTCTGTTTGTAGTCTCTCTTATCACTTACATGCCAGTGTTAATAAAGGGTATTTATTAGAATTCAGGACTTGAATATATTCTTTAATTACTCAAGGAATGTTTTCCCTAATGTTTGTGAGGAGGTATTTTTGGGGAGCTATTTACCTTGATGTAAAACAAAGGTGCAAATCTTTGGGCCCCACACTGGGGGAATGGTGGCATAGAAATATAATCAATCAATCAGTCTTTGGCATCCAGATATTTTGGATTACAGCTCCCAAGCTGCATAAAACTACAATAGCTCTTGCTTGTTGCATGGACCTCTGAAAATTAGAGTCAAGTAAAATAAATTTTTACTTATGTCAAAATATGGCCATTGCAGTTTTACAATGTACAGTACTACCATCAAACACAACTATAAAGGTGTAAAAGTGTTCTAATATGGATAGCAAAGCAATCACATATGAAAAATATATTTCTAGCATTGAAATTGAAAGATTTTGACAAACATAATGTTATGGGATTCATCTGACACAATCAGAAGAATCAAATTGTTTGCCACGTGTTCATCAAACAGAAGTTCAGCTTGGCTTGTGTACTTTCTTTCTTTTTGTGTGTTTGTATCGTTTTTTATTTCCATCAAAGCACAGATTTTGTGCAGAGAGACTTCGTATAAATGCAGAAATTGTGGCGGGAAAAATCTGTTTCTTGTCTTATTCGCATGCAAAAGGCAAGAAATCTCATGGAGGTCTGTAACTTTTCAACATATATGTTGAAAGAGAGCCTGTTATGTTGAGAATGAGTATTTTTGTGACACTTCTTCAGATCTGGAGTCTAAAGGAGAGAGGGTATGATGGCCTCATGGTGACAGAAAAAGCTGGCTAAAAAGTTACCCTTTCTGGATACAAAATTGTAATATTGGTGGTTCCCTTCAATGCCAAAATAAAAAGTTGAATGAGCACTGCCTGTAGTCTTACCAGGAAGGAATGAAGTGCTTTCTTCACAAGAAGGGACTCTTAAAAACTGTTCATTGGGCATATACAGTAACCCAAAGGTAGAAATTACATTAGTTCAAACTGGATGACTCCTTAACACAAATTGCTGGTAACTTTGCTATACATTAGGTATAAACCACAGGATAGTTTCTTTGGGGTCTACATACAATTTTTCCTCCCCGCTGGAATAGATGTGTTAAAGCAATGGGATTTTACATAAGTTCCATTAATAGGTTTACTTGAGTGGAGGATAAGAATTAGATTTAGTCCACTGGTTTCTTCCAATACAATCTTGAAAATATTTAAGAGTGGGATACATTGGCAGCTCTTTTCCATCAAATATCTGAACTGAGCTCTCAGAAAATCAAGATGGAAGTTTATAAATAAGATCTGTAGCAATGAAAGATGAAAGTGAAAAAAAAAGCTACATGTCAGCTATTATACAGTCCAAATAAATGTTGGCGGAAAACGTGACTTAATATATTCTGTTTAACATATCAGAAGTAGCAATACACATTTAAAGAATAAAAAAATCTTTTTTAAATGAACAAAAGACCATGAACTGTGAAAGTGGAATTTACTCGATCTGCCCACTATATTTTTAGTTTCGTGTTCATCTCCTGAGACATTAATGAAGGGGTAATTTGAATGACTGTGGGTTATTTGCAGATTTTGCCAAATAATAGATAATTATGTAAAACAGTTTAGCTTTAAGAAATAAAACAGAGAGTACACTGCAAATTAGAAATAAAATTGTCATTTAAAAGGCTAGGATATGCTCCAAAGCAATGGGATGAAATGTCTGCCGCAAAATTTTCTGTCATTTTAATAAATATATTTGGGATTATGAAGGATATATAATTTATTCTTCTTTACCATTTGTGCTAGATCCAGCATCCAAAGGGACCAGGCATAACCATATTTATTGAAAATAAGTCTAGTTGGTTTCAAAGGGCCTTTCTTCCAACTAAGTATACCTAGGATGGCAGCTTCAGTATAAATGAACTGTTTTCCCTTTAAGTGCCCAGTTCATTAGTTTTAGCACTGATGTATGAGGTTAAGGCTACAATCCGTTGTTAATTGCTATCAAGCTGACTTCAACTTATGATGACTCTATAGCCCTTTTTGCGTGCAAAAGGGCTTCTGGAGTGTTGTGCGATTGCAAGGAGGTTTCAGATGACGTCCTCACAATCATGCGACGTTGCTAGGGCCAGCAGGTGCCGATCATGCACTATATCAATTTTGGCTTTTAGCCAAAAATGGTGCGCGATCGTGCATCAGCCTAGGGTCCCACACACGCTTACCTTGAGTGCGGAGCCTCCAGAGCTGTGGCCCTCGCACTTCATTCCCTTGCGCAGCCATGGAAAATACCTGGCTTTGCAGTGAAAGGAAGAGGCGGAACCCTCATGCTGTCTGCCAGCTTGCAGGCAGTTCCTGTGGAGCAAAAGCAGTGGGGACACGAGAGCCTCGCAGAAGAGGCTGCTCACATGATCCCCGTGCGACCCTGCCAGATGCAGGTAAGTTGCGGAAAGGGCCTATGAATTGGAGACTTCCAAGTCATCCCACCATCAACGGTCCTGATCAGGTCTTGCAGACTGAGGGCTGTGGCTTTCTTAAGTGTATCCATTTGTAATGCAGTCTTCCTCTTTTCCCACTGCCTGTGAGTCATGTCTTCTTATGATATGTCCAAAGTACAATGATCTCAGGTTAGCCATCTTGGCTTCTAGGGAGAGTTCGGGCTTGACTTGCTCTAGGGCCCACTTACTTGTCTTTTTAGCAGTACACAGTATCTGTAGAACTCTTCTCCAGCTCATTTCAAATGAGTTGATTTTCTTTGTATCAACTTTCTTCATTTTCCAGCTTTCATGGCTATATGTAGGAACTGGAAATATGAGGGCATGGACAACCTAACTTTAGTACTCAATGATATATTTGTACACTTGAGGATCTTGTCTAGTTTTTTCATAGCTGCCCTTCCAAGTTCTAGCCTTTTTCTGATGTCTTGACTACACTTTCCATTCTGATTAAGGACTGGGCCAAGATATGGAAAATCTTAAACTATTTCAATGTCTTCATTGTCTGCTTTAAATTTATGTAAATCATCTGTGGTCATTATCTTTGTTTTCTTAATGTTCAGTTGTAAGCCTGCTTCTGTACTTCCTTCCTTGCTTTTCTTCAGTAATTGTTCCAAGTTTTTGCTAGTAGTATGGTGTCGTCAGCATATCTTAAATTGTTGATATTTGTTCCTCTAATTTTAACACCTCCTTTCTCCAAATCTAATCCTGCTTTACATATGATATATTCAGCATATAAGTTAAATAGATAGGGTGACAGAATGCAGCCCTCCCTGACCCCCTTACCAACTGGAAACCATTCTGTTTCTCCATATTCTGTCCTGATGGTAGCTTGAGTGCAGGTTATGCATCAGGACAATCAAATATTGTTGAACACCCATGTCCTTAAGAACAATTAAAAGTTTTTCATTATCTACACAGTTAAAGACTTTGCTATAGTCTATAAAACATGGGCTGATTTTCTCCCTGAAATTATTTGGTGTGTTCTATTACTCAGCGTATGTTTACAAGATGATCCTTAGTGCCTCTTCCTTTCTGAAACCAGTTGGACATCTGGCATTTTTCACTGCATATATTGTAAAAGTCTTTGTTGTAGAATTTTGAGCATAACTTTGCTTGCATGGGAAATTGATGCAATAGTCCTGTGGTTACTGCAATATCTGGCATATTTTTTCCTGGGAACTGCAACATATATTGAGCACTTCCAACCAGTTGGCCATTCTTTTGTTTTTTTCATTTTTGGCGAGAGATGTTAATTAGAACTAGATTCTGTCTCTGTGGCTTGAAGCAACTCTATCGTTATGCCACCTTTCCTGACGATTTATTTCTCCCAAGTGCTGAGTACAGCTTCCATTTCACTTTCTTAAACTGTAGGTTCATCTTCAAATAGTTCTTCCTTGAATCTTTCATTGTTTCATCTCTTTTATATAACTCTTCATTGTGCACAAGTCACTGGACAGTTACATTTAAGGTTCTGACCCTAGTTCTGTCACCTTTCACTTTTGCTTCTCATCTGTGTTTAGCTGCTTGAACAATTTCATCTGTAACTCATTAAGACTTTCTCTTTTCTTTTTGGCTGCAGATAGTGTCTTTTTGCATTTCTCTCAGACAATGCCCTTGGCTTCAGTCCACAGTTCTCCTGGCTCCTAGGCAATTAGACTTAACAGTGCAAATCTATTTTTAACTTTATCTTTAAATTCTATGGGGATGTTCTTCAGGTTGTATTTTGGCACAATGATTACTTCTTTATTTTTACTCTAACTTTTGCTATTAGTAGTTCGAGAGCTGTGTCACGGTCTGCTTCTGGTCTTGTTTTTGCAGAAAGAATGCAGCTTCTCCAACTTCTTCTTACAATTTGATTTCTATATTGGGTGATGTCCATGTATACAGTTGCCTCTTGGGTTGCTTGAAGAATATCTTTGTGATGAACAAACTGTTGGCCTTGCAAATTTCAGTCAGTTGCTTTTCCATTTCATTTCTTGATCCTTGGCTAAATTTTCCTACAATTTTTGATTCTACCCTATTTCCTACTTTTGCATTCCAATTGCCTGCGATTAACAATAAGTTCTTTTTCAGTGTACTACTGCAGGGCATGTTTCATTTTCTTCTTTTTCTACCTCTGTAGTTGAAGTGTAACCTTGGATTATGGTTATATTGATAGGTTTTCCCCGGAAGTCTTATTAATATGACTTGGTCAGACTTTTATTATCTCCCATGGCTGCTTTTGTTTTTGCTACATCTTTCCTTACTATTAGTTTTCATTTCCTGAGTAAAACATTGCATAATTACCTGACTCAGCATTTCCTATTCCTGTCTGCTTTAGCTTTCTCACCCCAGGTATTGTAATGTTAAATTTTCCATTTCTTGTGTTACAATGTCTACCTTCCCTTGGTTCATGCTTCTCACAGTCCATGTCCCTATAATATGTGTTGTGAAGCTTTGGACTGCCCTCTGAGCACATCAACAGCTGAACATCCTTTTAGTTTGAATCCAGTCGTGTTGTTAGCCACAGCACTACTCCTAGTTGTTGCATGTTGTACCCCAGTAGCTTATTGAGTACCATCTGACCTGGGAGTTTCCTCTTCTGTCACTATCTTTTGTTTCAATTTAGATTGTCTCACCATAGGGTTTTTGTGGTAAAAAGCACTCAAAAGGAGGTTTGCCCTGCCTCCTTCTATGCAGTACTAACAAGCAGTAGCTATAGTGCCACAGCTATTGTCTCTGAGAGATCCTTCATCAGTGTCACCTTCCACGACTGCTGCTGCCCAGTAGCTGTTTGGCACATTTAGTCTGACTCCACAGAAAGATAGTGCCATTGGTGGGTACAGCCCATTACCTAGGACTTAAACACACGTGCCTACTTTGGAAAAAAGCCTATGGATTTTAAATCCCGTTATCTAGGCTTAAACTCAACAGAGCTTTTTTTCAAAACATAGCTATGTTTGTACCATGGCTATATATAGAACAGGTCTCTGTCTGAAGGGTTGTGTAGTCCACATCTAGTTTAAAGCTAAATATCCCTTCAGGGTGGATATTATGTGTCTTGATGATGCCCATTAACAATTGGCACGTATATAGCAGATACAGATCACTGTCTCTCCATTTTGGCAAGATATAATATATTTATGAGATCGAGCATGAGGTAGTGCTTTTAGTATTAGACCTGGTCTCTCAGAAAACAGGCTTTGAATCCCAACTTGACTGTTAAAACCCACTAGGTGACCATGGGCAAGCCACACTCTCTCTCTCAGTCTCAGGAGAAGTAAATGGCAACCCCCCTCTGAACAAATTTTGCCAAGAAAACCCCATTATAGGCTTATCTTAGGGTTGCCATTCAGTCCGAAATCACTTGAAAGCATACAGCAAGAAAATAAAAAATTCTATTTAAATTGTAGTAATTGCTTCGAAATGTGTACCTTTAACATATAAATTAGCATAAATGTGTACCTATAACATGTAAATTAGCATGGCTGACCTATTTGTATAGGACTGAGCTATTAATCACTTCTTTCCCAACTGATAGCATGGTTATAAACCCACAAGTAGCAGTTTTATGTTCCTATGACAGTTTAATGAGTAGTTCGGTACAATTTTATTGTTTTAGCTGTTCGCTGTCACAAAGATTTGCCATGAGACATTAGTGAGTACAATTTACACAGAAAAAGTACTATGGAACTGGAAGTGAAAGCTAATTAAACTACACAAAACCTCACCCTTAGTACACAGTATTCAGTACTACACAGTAGCTACAGGATGCTACTGTGCATGGAGGTGTCCACCCAGATTATCACCTCTTCAGAGATGAAGGTGGGGTGGGACATGGGCTCCAGCTGCACAGAGCCCATCTAAAGGTGTGGAACTGAAATGCAATCAAAACCATAACAGACCATACAAAGCTCTGTAGCCATTTTCAGCTGAATGACATTTCTGCTTTCAGACCTTCCCAATGGAAAGTCTCTTAGGTGGAGGAGGTGGTGTGATATCAGTGGTACAGTGATTCTGCTGGTTATAGCCTACTCTGTAATGGAGCTATCCAGGGTACTGAACCTATTTGGAGCATAGAGTTGGAGCATAGAGTTCAGTACCATGGATAGGTCATTTAAAGATGGCACAGATTGACTGCCCCACAGACTACCAGCCCCAGTGGGATGATGTTGGAACCCATGTTCATGTCCAGTACCCATATTTAGACATCTGTAACATGTGTAGGGTGGGGTCGGGACACATTTTGGTGGCTAGGAAACATAAGACTGCAGTGGCTATCTGTGCTGCAGGAGGGTGCCAGAGTGCTCAGTGGCTTGTTCAGAACAGAACAGCAAGGAAAGGGAAAAGAAGAACAAGATTTCTTGTTTTTTTCTGCAATGCCAATTTTGGGCAGCAGGCTTTGTTGGCAGTGGCAGAAGCAAAAATGGCCTTTAAAGTACATGTTGCCCACCTGTGATATAACAAAGAGATGGGACAAATATATTTTTACTGACTAGAGCTCCACATGTTAACAGGGTTCATGTGTGTACAGGGTTTTTTTTTATCCAGCTGGGGACGTATGTACAGCTTAGAAGTGTCTAAGTCAGACGATTTGTCCTTCTGTTCCAGTGTTCTTTACTCTGAGTGGCAGGGTTCTCCAGAGCCTCTGGCAGGCATTTTTCAGACCACCAAGTCTTTTTACCTGGAGAAGATTTGGATAAACTTGGGACTTTGGGACCTTCAACAGTCAAAGTCTGTGCAATGCCACTGAGCTACGGTGCCCCTGCAGTATACTCCAGTACGGTCACTAGGATATTACACTAAAATTGTGCAAAACAAAGCACTGTGTTTGTTATACACAGAAGAGATTACTACCTTCTATAAGTTATCAGATCTCATGCATAGTTATCTAATTCTCTCCTTATACTAATCTACTTTGAGGTGTTTATTATGTGTGAAGTGTTATTACATAATCATTAAGTGTGATCACTTTTTAAATACAAAATGTAGTTTCGGATGAACCTGAAACTAACCTCTTTCTTGTGGACTTTCCAGATGATGATTTCTTTGCACAATAATGGGACAGTTATTCCTACTCATGTGTTGCAGGGAATCCAGATGGATTCCCTCTGGGTTGTCTTTCTGTCTCAGTTAATAAAATCACAGGCTTGCAGCATTCAACCATAATAACAATAGCATTTCTATAGCATTTCTATATAGCGTTATATATAGCATTTCTATACTGCTTATCAATGCAAAGCACTCCCTAAGTGATTTACAATTTTTTTTAGCTAATTGCCTCTAACAAGCTGAGTACTTATTTTACTGACTTATGGAAGGATGGACAACTGAGTCAAACTGGAGCCCTGCAGGATTGAACTCACAATGTTGTGGCTGCAGTGCTGGCATTTAACCACTGCACCCCCTGGGCTCCACAATATAAATGGCTTCTAGGATCATAAGATTCTCTGTCTCATCCCTATCACACTAACACTGCCACTGCCTGTGAGTACAGTCAGCCCTCCATGTTTGCGGGTTTCACTTTTGCAGATTTGATTATTCAAGCCACCTCTGCTGCCTTCCCGTGCCATTTTTAATAGGGACTGCAAGCCTCATGGGACTGAGAAACTGCAAACAAGGTTTGTAAGTCCCCATTAAAAATGGTGTGGAGCAGCAGGGGAGGTGGTAGTCAGTCCCACCAGCCACCTACTTCTCCCTTGTGAAGGAACCTTGATACCTCAAAGGAATCCATGGTGGGTTGAATACAGTGATCATACTGTTTTCTGTGGTAAATATGGTTGGGGGGGGGACTAGAATTATTCATGTTTTTTGTTCACTTTCACAGGGGTCTTGTGCCTCTAACACTAGCAAATGTGGAGGGATGGCTGAAATGCAAGGTCCTGCACTTAGGCAGAAAAAATGGAATGCACAAATATAGGATGAGGGACACGTGGCTGGATAACAGTATGTGTGAAAGGGATCTAGGAGTCTTGGTAGATCACAAGCTGAACATGAGTCACCAGTGTGATGTGGCAGGCAAGAAAGCCAATGTGATTCTTGGTTGCATCAATAGGAGTGTGGTGTCTAGATTAAGGGAGGTAATGGTACCACTCTATTCTGCATTGGTTAGACCTCATCTGAAATACTGTGTCCAGTTCTGGGCACCTCAATTCAAGAAGGATATCAACAAGCTGGAGTATGTCCAGAAGAGGGTGACCAAAATGGTGAAGGGTCTGGAAGCTGTGCCCTATCAGGAGTGGCTTAGGGAGTTGGGGATGTTCAGCCTGCAGAAAAGAAGGTTAAGAGGGGACATGATAGCCGTGTTTAAATATTTGAAAGGATGGCATGTTGAGGAGGGAGCAGGCTTGTTTTCTGCTGCTCCAGAGACTAGGACAAGGAGCAATGGATTCAAGCTGCAGGAAAGGAGATTCCATTTGAACCTCAGGAAGAACTTCCTGATGGTCGGAGCTGTCCGGCAGTGGAATATGCTGCCTCAGGGTGTGGTGGAGTTTCCTTCTTTGGAGGTTTTTAACCAAAGTCTGGATGGCCATCTGTCAGGAGTGCTTTGATGGGTGTTCCTGCATAGCAGGGGGTTGGACCGGATGACCCCTGTGGTCTCTTCCAACAATTCTATGATTCTATGACTGTATTGTGTTTGTTGTTAAATGCTATCAAATGAACTTCATTTTATGGCAACCCTGGGAACAGAAGACTTCCAGGACACCCTAGTTGTTGTACTGCTAGGGCTTACCCTCTGCTCTGCTCTGCTCTGCTCTGCATCCATCTTTTGGCTAGAAGTAAGCAGGCCATGTTAAATATTCCTTACCCTGTTTCCCTAAGAAAGTGAGAAGGAATAAACTCAATTCACCTTGATTTGGAAAAGCCCCTTAAGGAACCTATTGCGTGTGTGTGCGTGTGTGTGTTTGTGTTTGAATGTGACAAGCCATGAATAACTGTGGTTGGTACTTAATCTATAACACTTACTTACATCACCACGGGCTGCCCCTTGGTTTTGGCACAGAAACTCTGGAGCCTGGGATGATCCTGAAATGGCAGCCTTAGTCTCTGATACACCATGAAGACCTAGGCAGATTCATGATGAGATATCTTTGAGTTATTCTCCAAGTACCAAGTTTTGTGAAGTTTAAAGCAAAGGTGGATATTGTGCTGCCTTCCCACTGTTGTTGGATGGCAGCTCCCGGCAACCCAAGCCAACGTAACCAATGGTGAAGAATTTTGCAAGTTCAACTCAATCAACTTCTGGAGGGCCACCCAAGTTGCACCTCAGCTCTAAAGATTAAGATTAAGAATTGGGCCTGGAGATTAAGTGGGAGCCAGAACAACTGTTTCAAGATGAGTGAGACAATTTGTTGTATTTGTTATTGTGTGCCTTCAAGTCATTTCTGACTTATGGCAACCCTAAGTCAAACCTATTGTGGGATTTTCTGGGGGCTGAGAGTGTGTGATGTGCTCAAGGTCACCCAGTGACTTTCCATGGCTGAACAGGGAATTGAATCCTGGTCTCCAGGGTTGTAGTCCAGTATTCATAATGCTGGCCCTAGTAAAACAATTTCCACATACTTAATCTCACTCAGTAACACAGCTGACACACCTACCTTTATGAAATATAGCATCTGACATCTTTGATGGCAGTCCCCAAGTAGAAAAACTCCTCCGCTCTGTATTACTTTGTGAAATGCAACGCACCCCCATTTGAAGCCACTTTTAGCTCTCCTACTTTCTTTGAATCCAGGGTCCTGGTGTTTTCTGAAAAATGGAAACGGAAAGAAGCTGATAGATGATTAGTCAAACATGAACCCCAGAAGGAGGTGTGGAGCCCCTGCTATTACTAATCTGGAAGTGTAGTGTTACCCTGAAATTTTGGGGGTCCCAGAGGGATGCCTTAATGTGCTCCTTTTGATGGGGAAGGTAAACTCAACAGAACACAAACAATAACAATACGAGAGGCAGGGTAACCTAGCGAGATCTTTTACCCAATTTTTATGGGGTCAGGCCAAGCCAAAAACCACACAAAAAGATCCAATAAATGATTTTATTGAACAGAAGTCTCACGCATCCACGCACTCACTCACACTCATACATTCAAGCCGTATAGAAAGGCAAAGAGTGGAAATTAGATAGGGAGACTATCAGGATTTGTTGTTTGGGTGATACTGCACTTTTTCCTGAAGTCCTTGGCCCGAGAAAGCAGTGAAAGAAGTAAAGATCAGCGAAAGGATGCTGAGGGGATTACTCGGCTGCTGGGAGGAAAGGTCTGCTGGTATGACCAGGAGTTATCCAAAGAACCAGCCAAAAACGGGGACCATTTGTAGGGAAAATATACCTTGAGGGCAAATCCTCTCCCAGGGAGAACAAAAGGGATGGCAATAGAAAAACTACTCCACACTGGCACCTTCTTTGATATTAGAAGATGACAAGGTGTTACCAAAGTGCCAGGATCTTCCGCCACTTTGAGTTGCGGTGTGAGTTTATGCAGATGGTCCTTGCCTGATAAGATTTTATTGCTATCAGTGCCCAGCTTATGGGAAAGCACCTTAATCCCTTCAAGTTGGCTCCTCAAAGACTGAGAACCTTTTCTCCACTATGGGTTGGCACAGCTTGAGGTCTCCTGTGGCTACATGATGGGGGAGTTTATTGGCCTGACCTGGTTTTTCCAATCGTACGACCATTGCTGCCTACGTGCTCATCCGGGTAACCTCTCTGGCGTACTAAATTATATTTTATATCAAAGTTGTAGACCCTGGGACAGGGTTTACCAATGGGGCAACAGTAGAGCCACCTTGAAATGATCTGGACCACCAAGCATTCTATGTCGTTGGGCCTCCTTAGGCATTATTACAGTGAGAAATGCATAAAGGACACATCACTAAGAACTAGTAAGACAGCTACTGTCATTCAGCTTTTTCCAGGAATAATGAAAGGCTGCTTTCAATCTGTCCTATGGTCATTTATCTGTGAGTAAGTTACATTGAATACATGGAGGGTACTTCTGAGTAGACATTGTACTTGTAAAAGTCTTCATATTGAAGGGTGTTTCAATGATAATGGATAGGGACAATGATTTCCTCTCCCTCTGCAAGTACCAAGAAGAGAAAATTAATAAAAACTTGCTTGCCAAAGTTGAGGGCCTCCCAGATTAATAACAAAGCTGGGTTCTATTCAGTCAAGCCAACAACATCAAACAGAGCTCCTTGGGCTGTGCCTGGGATTGTTGTTTCTTTTATTTGCTCTGTTCTTGATTCTCCTTTGACTCTTCTTTTTGGAAAATGTTGAGTTATTTATCCCAGATGCCTCTAGCCATGGTGACCAGGGAATAACTTTAAAGCTTTGCCTGTCTCTTAGACCTTAGCTGTCCTCTGATCTTGATGCTGTATCACCATGATACAGTGATACAGAATAGTGGTTCTTACCCTGGGGTTCTAGGATCCCAGGGGTCTGTGAAGCCATGTTGCTGGACACCCAAAAGCAGCAGCAGACCATGGTATGAATCTGCACTAGACCATAGAAACCCAGTCAGTGACCTCAGGCAAGTTATATTCTCTCAGTCTCAGAGAAAGGCAAAGGCAACAAGTTTGGCAAGAAAATCCCTATGATAACTTTGCCTTAGGGTCACCAGAAGTCATTTTTCAAAGCGGAGATACATGATAGCTAGAAAGAACCTTCCCTCTTTGCAGCACTTTATTGTTGTGTGCCTTCAAGATGCTTCTGACTTATGGCAATCATAAGGTGAACCTGTCACAGGTTTTTTGGGTCAGATTTGTTCAGAGGGGGTTTGCCTTTGCCTTCCTCTAAGGCTGAGAGAATGTGGCTTTCCCAAAGTCAGCCAGTGTCTGAGCAGGGATTTGAATCCTAGTCTCTAGAAGCCTTAGGCCATTTCTGCACTAGACTGTTATAGTGCTATTATTCCACTTTCAACATCCTATGGAATCCTGGAGTTTGCAGTTTAGGGAGGGGCCTTTGAAAAAGCTGATCAGGAGGTGCTGATTAGCCACATCACCACTGCCCTCCTCCTTTGCACCAGTTTTTGTTTTTGTTTTCCACTGCATGAGTCACCACCTGTCTTTATTACACAAATATGGAAGCTTTCATCCATGCATCCAGATTACAGGAGCCTTCAGCATTTGCTATCTGCTCTGAGCTGTCTTCTCCCTGCACACGCCGTCTCCACATGTCAATACCTCCATGCACGTGTTGATGCAGCACATCTCTGGATTTACCTGTTAGTTAATTAGTTAGCTAGTTAAATATTTAAAGCCCATCCTGTTTTTAATCACACTGATTCACAAAGCAGGTATACTGTAAAACAGCAATAAAATGAGAGCAATTGAAGCAGACAGGAAATGACAGCAGGGTAAGAAAGAAAGTAGCAAAATTAATTCATGTTAAAACCTGACAACACACACAGTAGTTTCAGCCTCCCTCTAAAGGTCATTATGGACGAGGACCTGGTGGGTGGGTGGTGAAAGGGTAGTCCTGAGGGCCAGTCACTATCTACTATGCTGAACAGGGCCAGTTACAGGGAGCACATAACTCCTTTGTCAAAACAGCTTCACTGGCTACTTGTTCATTTCTGGGCACAATTCAAAGTACTTGTCATGACCTATAAAGCCCTATATAGCTTAGCTCTAGACTATTTGAAAAAACTGTGGCCCTTTCCGCACAAGGTGAGGGAATCGCTCCGTGCCATTACCTACTGCTTCTTCTGGTGTCCGAAGCAACGCGGACTGTCCCCAAAGCCCTTCCTCAGGGCTCCTCCTTGGTCCAGGGTGAATCGGAGCAGTGCGAGGTCTGTAGATCCGCACTGCTCCAGCTTCCAAAATGGCAGCTTCCAGCTTCCAAAATGGCAGCTTCTGGTTGGTCGTGGCTCCCAACCAACCGCTGAAGCTCACCATGCCTAAAGCCTGCCCTCCACAGATTGCAGGCTTGCATTGGTGTGAGTCTGCGAATCTGCACAAGGGAGCAGAAATGCAGTGGTGCATTCCAGGAAAATAAAGACCGGTTTTTTGTGGTCTTTAGAAAACACGTTGGAAGACCACTTGGGGTCATTTTGGAGTGGACTGAGGTGTGGATCTCTGGTAAGCAGTCCGCTCCTAGTCTGCTCCAAGGTGCAGACGACCTCCGTGAGAGGATGCACTGCCCCGTTCTAAGTGCCTGGTGCAGAAAGGGCCTGTGTCTCCCTATTATGAACCTGCCAGAGTCCTAAGTTCTGCAAGGGAAGACTTTCTCTCAGTCCCACCCCCCTCTCAAGCTAGCCCGGTGAGGACATGGGAGAAAGCCTTCTCAGTGGCTGCTCCCACCTTGTGGAACACTCTTCCTTGGGAGGCTAGGCTGGCCCCCTCCTTTCCAAGCCAAACAAAGACATTTCTTTTTAAACAGGCCCTTAACAAGTGAACAGGCCCTTAACAAGTAAATATATTTCATTGTTTAAATGCTTTTAATGTTTTTTAACTTTTTGGAAGCTGCCTTGGGTTCCACTGTGGAAGAAAAGGTGGCAAATAAATAAATAATAAATGCTTTCTCCTGTCTTTCTTTTTGGGGAAGAGACTTCATATAGTTTCTCATTCTCATTGCTCAACAGCAAAATGTCACAGTGTGATGTACTTCTGTCCAGGGCTGCATCCATTCTATTCCATTCCCTCACCCCAACCCCAGTTTTCCTTCCCCCTGTCCCCCAACACTCAATCATCATTCTGTGCCTGATGAGCTTGCAAAGGACTCAGTGGATGGGATGGGTATGATTCTGTTCTTTTGTTTTTCATTTTGGAATCCAGATGTGTGGAAACAGTTCTGCCCAGTCATGCTATCTCAAAATACTCAAGTTCTCCTTTGATGTCTTTGGATAGCTGTCACTTCAGCTACTGGTGATGTCTGAAAATATCTTCTCAATAAAAACCGGGAAATTATTCTGTCGACCTTATATCTGTTCCTTTCTTCCTTTTTCTCCCCATCCACTCTATTCCATTACCCCTTCTATTTGATTATCAGCTTTTTATTCTCAACATCTCTCAAAATCTTGTACCACTGAGTTATCAGTTGGTTGTTTTCAAGGAGATCTCCCCATTTATTCCCCCACTTAAGATTTTTGCACCCAGAGTTTGGAAATAATGAGTTAGAAACCATGAATGAGATCCTACATTTGTGCTTAGTTCCACACACACTGATCTGTGTCCTCCCACTCTCTGGTGGGAGTTTCCAAGATCAGGATCATTTCCTGGTGGGGAAGAGGGTAAGGCAGAAGGTAGAAAAGCAGCTGGCCTCAGCTCAGTCAGGGGAGAAAGGAGGAGGCAGTCTCAAATGGAGTGTACATGTCTTTTCCTTCCCCCAGGAGGTCAGATAGCCAGATCATCATAATCTGAACTATGTCCTTTCTCCATCCTCTTTCCTCTGATAAGAAGGAGGATGAGCAACTCCTCTGGGGTTTGCTAGCTGCTGGACATGGGATATTTTTGGATGGTATGCACAGGCAAGAGAATAGCCCTCTAGTCCCTTTCCAGAAAGAGGTTTACATGGGCATAAGCTGCTCCTATAAACATGCAAGTCACTAACAGGGATGTGGCCAATGCATTACTTACAATTTATTAGATTTTGCAGTAACAAAATTACCCTGAGACGGTGGCCCTTTCCATAGGATGGTGTCCTCCCAGCATGGGGATGCGAGAGGAGCAGGACTGTAACTACACTTCCACATGATGTTGTTGCAATCCTGCCCTTCTCATGTTGTCAGCTGGCACAACTGCAGGGTATATAATTGACAAAAATCCCCCTATCAATGGCCTCTGATCACATGAGCCTTCTGTCGCAGCCAGCCATGCCAAAGGGCTGGAAGCACAATCACACACTTGCTTCCCCACTGCAGCATGGGAAGAAGGCTGGATGCAGTGCGGAAGGAAGGAGCATGTCCCTCGTGCTCCCTTCTGCAGGCAGCCGGTCAGGTGCGATAGGGAGAGTTGGGGACACGCTCCCATCCAGGCAGAGACACTGCCGGGATTGCGATGGGACAACGCAGGAGAGCATCATCATGAGAAAAAGGCCAGTAATGTAATATGAGGTCATCCTTTTTCCATCCAATTATAACTGATTTTTGTTACTTTTATAGTTAAAGACAGAGTCTTACCTCACTCCTTATGTGTGTTTTGTACCTTAAGCAGCATTCTGAATTCCTACTTGAAGAAACCACAATAATTATTTTGATTATTTTTCAATATTAAGAATGGTTTTTAAAAATTGTATCTAGTGCCAGCTAGCTTCTGTTTGGACCCTTGGAACTGTAACTGCCTTCATCTTAAGGTTATGCTGCATCTACAAATACCTTCCACTTTTGAGGGGAAAGTACGGTTTTGCTACATTTGCATGAGCTTGAGAAGACTTGAATGAGAAACAGAAGGATTTCTATTTATTAGGTAGGATTTTAATAAATGGGGTAAGTCCTCCTTCCTTTTTTGTTCAGAGTACTTGTGATGTATTATTTCCAACTACTTGCTCTGAGATTACACCATTCTGCTCTCTGTACCATGGAACAATACTGTTCTGAAAAATTTCTGAAAATGATAGGTAGAATTTGGTACACACATTAGGCTTTGCCAGCTTTTAAAGACGTGATATGATTGCAACTGATTCTTTAAAATTGGGGATTGTTTTAAAATGCTTTTACACAATGCATTCCCATTTCATTTGCTCTGTTTTCCTTACAGCTAATTTGTCAGCCTTAAACATAATGATCTGTGATACAATTAACTTTATTTTCGAAATAATTTGCTCATGTTTTTCTTGCAAGATGTGAGGCAGGCATCACATTGTAATTTTTATTACTCATTTCTATAATCTGCCAGAAAAAACACATTTGATTTTCAGTTGCTTCCCCAGTTCCTCTTGGCAAATTTTCCCAGAATGTTATTTTCTATCTATAAATGGTGTGGCTCTATGATTGTTTCCTCAGAAAAATTTTTTATTGAGTTTAGTAAGGCTTACTTTCAAGTAAGTGAGCACAGGATTGCGTTTGTGTGTGTATATGTGTTACTGACGTGTCTGCATCTCTCATTATAGATTTTGTGGAAGTGAGTCCCCGTTGTAGACTCCAAAGGTCCAATCTAAATGTCCTGATGCTTTGCTGTTGTTGTATGCCTTCGAGTGCTTTCCACCTTGTTGCAGTCCCAAAGGGATCCGTCCTATCATGGAGTTTCTCATCAAGATTTATTCAGATGTTTGCCGTTGCCTTCCTATGAGGCTGAGAGAGTATGACTTTCCGAAGGTCACCCAGTGGGTTTCTATAGTTGAATGAGGATCCTAATCTTGGTCTTCTGAAGTCCTAGGCCCTTTCCACCACACCCTCCCGTCCCCAGGCAGTGCAATCATGGTTTAAATCACTGATAGGTTTTCCCTGTCAATGACAAGCACAATTGTGCCACCATCCCAGACTTACCTGTCCTGCAGAAGCTGCAGAAGTACAATGGCTGTACTTCCTGCCCTCACAAGTACCCAGCTGTGCTGCAGAAGGAAGAGGTGTGGCCATTGCACTCACTTCTGCAGGGAGCCAGCTGGTGTGGAGGGGAGTGCTCCCGTAGTGCTCTCCTTCTGGCAGGGTCACTGTCTGGATCCCTACCTGATGCCTTCAGGAAAAGGTGGGGTGCAGAAAGGGTCCTAGTCCAACACTTAACCACTTCACTATGCTGGCTCTGTGTCCTTATGTCCAACATCCTAGAAATAAGTCTTCTTGGTTCCCAGTCATGTTTTTGGATCAGTTGGTTTAATTAAACCTCTACCATGGAAGCTGCATAAAAGGAAATGCTTGTAGTGGATAATTAAAGAAGAGGAGTCAAGTGGAGAAGGGTGTATGTGCAGGTGAGGCCAGCACGTGGTAGCATGTGTGTAATGGCTTCACTATTTTAGCCAGTTTTACCCATTTGGATAGGGCTGTTCTCATCTACATAGTGCTGCTGGGGTTGATGTGCCAGTTCCATACACAGGGACAGATTACATTTCTGAAATATCATCCGAACTGACCCCCAGAATCTTCTATTGTACAGGACCATGGCCTCGAGCCTTTTAGCCTAAAAGTGCGAACCTATTTGCTAACTTACTGTTCTCTCTTTATACTTAACATATGGTCTATAACATTTTGTGCTCCTTAGGTTTTCCAATACATCTGTCAAAATAATATTGTATGACACTTGCTTTTAATTCATACTTTTCTGTATTAACCATTATCTGAGTTGTCTCAAAAGGCTCTTTCATCTCTCTAAGCTCCGATGGCTGTTTCAGATTTTAAGTATCTATTTCATCTTTGCCCTTCAGTCACATTTCATTTCTTTTTGGCAGACACTCATTTTGCATTAAACTCTCCCACTATAATTGCAGTTTCTAGATATCTTGGCTGTAATTTATTTACTATTCTGTGCAGGATTTCCCAGTTGTACAAACTTGCTGACTTGCACTTTGGCTGGCAATAAACAAACAAACATTTAAACAGGGCATTTTTTTCTGTTTATTCTCAGCAATTTTCCTTTTTGGTAGATTGGTTAGAATTTTGTTAGAGTAACATAGATAAAGTTAGAATGAGCACCCCCAACAAAGAAAGCCAAGGACTGAGTTAAGTATACAGTTTTGAAACGATCTGCAGAACAGCCTGGTACAAATGATGGAAAGGGAGACTGAACTGTATAACCATAATTATAGAAGCAGCTTCTTGAGTGTTCTTTGCAGCACATTTTAACAGCTGCACTACTTGAACAATCCATTGGATGGATAGAGATCTCCCCCCTCCTCTCCTCCATCTCAGACAGCTCTCTAGGACGTGCAGAAATGATAACATTGGTGAAACAACTGTATATGAGAAGGGCACAGGCATAAAGGTGATTACAAGGTTTGTTGATATATACGTGTACATATAAAATGCATTGGCTCACCTTCAGACCATGTAATATAAAAGGTACATGGTGCAATCAGTCATCTATGAATGGACTTGGCAGAATATAGTCTAAAGATTCTTCCACTGTATGACAGGACTAGAGTGGAGGTGGTAGATATATGGAAGAAGTTACCTTGTCTGCAAAGTGATTACATTTAAAATGAAAGAGGTGACTCTGTTTACTATTATCACTCCCTATGAGTAACTGTGACACAAAGGGTGTGTGTGTAGTGCACAGCTGCAGCAGGCTTTTCCTTCCTTACATATTTTCATGTTTAATTCAGGAAAGGTTTTCTCTAGGACAACAAACAGGAGACAAAAGTACCAGGGCATTTTGTGTGTCTTACATAGCTATCTCAGAAGCTGTAATGTGTAAGTGCCCTTCCATTACTGATATCTGTAGGACCCAGTACTAGTTTCGTGGCATAAGCTGCTGGTGTACATTGTGTATACAAAAACACACCTTAAATTTACCTTAGAGACTTAAAATGATTGACTTAGACAAACACCCATCTGAACAAAAGTCAAAGTTCTACAGTGCTGACTTATGGGGAAATATGCTGATTTTTAAAAAACCACCCTCACTGACTGTTGTAGTGGTACAGCTTCTGCTTTCAAAAAATCAGCTGCCGCTGCTCCCAAATTTAACCACCACTGCTTAATAACAATCATTCTCTCCTTCCCTTCCCTTCCCTTCCAGATGAGAGACACTCAAAAGAATGTGCCTGCTTCACTCTGTGGTCTGAAAGTTGTAATGATTTCAGATACGAGAAGTATAGGTGTCGTAATCTCATCTAGGAGAGCTTTGGCGTATGTATTCAGACAATCCATGTTCAGTGTCATGCTCTGTGATATGAATAGGGTATTGCAATAGTTCTTATTCAGCTGTTATGATTTATCAGGCACAAGTTTTTGACTCCTATTGAAGTTTGGCTGAAAAATTGTAAGTGGACCCCTTCAGACAAAGAATTTTCACTTTTCCCTTGGTACTTGAGGAATAAACAAATTGATTGTTGTTTAGGCAGAAATCTTGATTGTTTGAATCCCACAATGGAATCTGACCTATTGAGAGACTAAAGGAAACCCTCTGGATCTCAACCTGCCAACTACGTTTTTGGGTGACTTAAGCTAACAACTGCTATAAAAATTACTAATAAGAGGATATTTATTTTGAAAATGTTTGGAGTTTTTCCTTTCATATGCTATCATTTCACCAAAATCAAATACATTGATATTTCTAATACATTGAACAAGATACATCAACTATTGGAAGAAGCGTTTCTTAAACAGTGGCGGATCTTGGAGAAAATGCAGAGGTTATACTAGAGGCAAAGTGCTCTGGTTCCAAGGAGATGCTCACAGTGGAGCAAGGCAAGTTCTGAGTAGAAATCCTTCTTATTGTACTCCAACAAGTTTTAAAATCAGAGTCAAGCTTTTATATGGACTCCTAGAGCTTACTTTTGTGTCTGCTCTTTTCTCCATAAGAAATTCCAGTATTTCTCACAGAACACATTAATAACAACAATCACTTGCCAAATTTACAGCAACCTTTCCTCTTTTAGCTCTTGCCACTTACCCTAACTCCTACTGTGTGTCTCTCTGGACAAACTTATCAAACCACAAACTTAGACCATTTCTGCACTACTACACTGTTATAGTGCTATTATTCCACTTTCAACATCCTGTGGAATCCTGGGGTTTGCAGTTTAGGGAGAATTCTCATCCAGAGAGCCCTTTGGCCTCAGGAAACTACAAACTCCAGGATTCCAGAGGATGTTCAAAGTGGAATAATAGCACTATAACAGTGTGGGTCAGAAATGGCCCCATATTAAATTAGAATACAAGACTCCTTCCTGTTCTTATAAAGTAGAAAACCTTGACCTGACATTACTTTGGCAAAGAGCCTAGCAATTTTTCATCTTTCCAAAACCTTCTGCTAAATACTCTGTCCATGTTGGTACACTGCTCTGCAGACTCTAAGGCACTTACAAGTAGATGTGCAAGCCTAATGCAAAGCTAGGCCTCATGAAGTTTTTGAAGTTTTTGCTCCAGTTTCAAGGATCACTGATCAAGGATCATCTGGCATTTTGGGTTTGGGGTTCTCCAGTTTTTTAGACTTAGTGCTTTCCAGTTCTAGGGCTGTTCAGGCCCTGTGTTTCTTCCTATTGCCACCACTGGTTTGTTCCCAAGTAATAATTTTCAACATACAGATCTGACCATCCTTCTTCAAAATGCTCTGAGCATTCTGCAAGCATTCTGCAAGGTGTTTTAATAGTACTTGTCTTCAAGGTTCTGATCAGACCCTGACTGTGATAGATGAGGGATCAGAGATGGAAGAGCAATTTATTTTGCCTGTTCCTCCACCATCTGAAAGATAAACTGAAACAGAGACTTTACAGCCGGTGCCTGAGGGAGAAGGGGTCAGTGATAATTTTGAGGAATTGGATTCACCTTTGCCTCCCAGTGCTCAGTCACGCAGGTGGCAGAAGGGGACAGCTCAGAAACAAGCCATTCTGCTAAGGCTCAGAGGGCAGGAGGCTGATTAGGAAAGCTGTTTTCCCTGCTATTTAAGTCTGTTAGCGTGGCTTGATTTTGCCTATGGCAAATTGCTATCCAATCTCCCTTGACCTTTGCGTTCCTGCTCCATGTCTTTGTGCACACCAACGTTCCTGACTCCTTGGACTGGCTTTGACTTTGGCTTTCAGCTCAGTGTTCTTCCAGATTGTTAGCTCTGGACTTTCCCTGCTTCCTCCACTTCCCTTGCAAGTGCTGTCCCATTCCTTCCCTTGCTGGTCGATAAGCACAGGCTGGGAGTTGAATTCTGATACTGACTTGCTTAGTTTCCAAAATGGAATTATATCAGGTTCTTTCAGATTGTTTGGAAGGGTGATCAGATATGATAGCAGTCCTGAGGGAACCTCACAGGGGTCACTATATTAGGGATTCAGGGGTTCTGAAAACATGTCCAGATTGTGAAAGGTGAATTTCTAGTGATTCGGTACAAGAGCACCATCTAAGAACTTTTGGGAAGAATGCCAGGTACCCACCCACACTACACAATTATATAGCACTATTATTCCACTTTAACTGCCATGGTTTCAATCTATGGAGCCCTAGGATTGGTTGTCTGGCAAAGCAATAGAGAGCTCTGGCTGAGAAGTCTAAATGCCCCTCCCTAAACTGCCAATCTCAGGATCCCATAGGACAGAAGCATGGCAGTTAAAGTAAATATTCTGTAGTGTGAATGAGCCCCTGTTGCTAACTGCTCCCACACTGTTATTTTATTCAGGATATGGGTAATGCAGTCTCAGGATTCCAAAAGCTGATAAAGTTGAGGGCCTCTCTCCCCCCAAAATAGGCAAAGGTCAAGAGACTGATAATTGGTATGATCAGAGTAATAGTTAAAATTAATTGCTGGCTTTGTATGGGACACAGATCTCAGAGTTTGGTCCCTCTTTTCCAGTCTTCAGGATGACAGGGAGGAATCTCAGTGCAAGATCACTCCCTCAAAAGATGTTTGCGTTTTCCTCATTTATTAGACTTGGTCTTTTTAAATTATTCTAAATTATGGTTTGAATGGCATACTTTGTGCAAATGTGATTGAAGTCTAATGCATACTGCTTAACAACATTCCCAGGACTTGCCTCTTGTAACAACATCCTTGGCAAGTCATCAGGGTCTGTTCCCTGGGACATTACAAAAGATCATCCCAACCTTTAAGGTTTTAGTTTCATGGCCTGGGATCATCCTGATGGGGCCATCTTATTATGTACTGTAATTATGATCAAGTTTCTTTTTACTTCTGCTTGCTGTCGGGTTTTCTGTGAGCAAAAGGGATGCTGAACTATATTGACATTTCTTCTGATCCAGCAGGACTTTTCCTATGTTGCTAACGACTGAGCTAGATAGCAGTAATGTTAGGCAGCTTCTTATGTTATAACATGCAAGCATCAGAAGAGACACTTATGATGTCTGAGTGCACACTGTGTGATGTGCATCTTTCTCTATAGCAGGGAATTTTAAAGCATGCAAAACAACTGCTTCTACATTTGTCCGTCTTCATACCTTAACACCATCTTTGTGAAGCTGACAAGGTTTTTCTGCAGAACCAAGGATAGCTAAGTGCCTTATTTTCTTCACTCCACTTGCTAAATTATTCCCACTGTGTTAAACAATGTAATTAAACACACACGCTCACATGAGAAAAACTCTTGCTGTTCTCCATCAGCAGAGAGAGAGAGAACAAAAAATGAATGAATGTGTCAGTCCCAGCCTTCAAGCTCTGTTAGTTTTAATTTGAGTTGTGGAATTAGTAATCAGTTTTGCTGGAACACTGTTGCAGGAAATAGATCTTTGCATGCACTGGGCTCGAGCACTGTTGCAAATGAGTATTTGTTAAGGGAAAACCATTCTCTTGTCATATTATGCTACATTACATAAGATTTATTTCCATTATACAAATAAATGGAACCCAAAAAAGAGTGTTTGCTCTTTGTGTCAGTTGAAGGTTATTTCTGAATTTCCTCTGATTTCTTCTTTAAAAAGAAAGAGTCTCTCTTAATTAAAATGCATATACAGAAGTGCTTGTAGCTTTGTGAACGATATAGTTATTAGTTTGTCTTACGATGAAGATAAACCAGACCTACTTTTGGAGGAACCACCACCAATGTCCAATTGCCAGCTAAGTCCTCTTTAGGTTCAGGAGGCCAAGTCAGGTTCAGAGCAGGAAGAGGAGTTGGAGAGGACCCCCCCCAGTCCTAGAGAAAGGACAGAGGCTCAGATTTCTGGCTGAGATCATGTCCCACAGATGGAGTGAAAAGCTGAAATAAAGTTGTTGTGAGGAATACAGCTGGGAACACTCTCTCTAAATAGTGCTGGGGATCAAGGTGTTGGCTGAACATGCTGCCTGTATAAGGAGGTCACATTCACTAGCCTCTTTGCTGAGTATAACTCCAGTCTTCCTCTTGACAGCTCATCTTGTGTGAGTGTGCATAACAGATTTATGATGTTTGGATTGTTTAATGGCTCAGCTACCACAATTCTGCAGAAACCTGTCTCTGATTTGCAGCTTTCTGGACCTTGGACTGTATTGATACTGTTTACTTCATGCATCTATGGCTTCTGACTTGAGAACCTGAATCTTTTTTGAAGTTGAGAGCAGGACAGTTTCTAATGTTCAGTTAAAATCTACTCTCCTATGATTTCAAACCATTAGTCTGTCCGTGGGTAACAATATCATTCTTTTTTATACATATATATATATAATTTTATTAAAGTTTCAGAAAATAAAACAAACAATTATCTCTGCAATGTTTACATGCAATATTACTTCTTCTTCCTTTCCTTTCTGGATTACAATTATTAATATTTCCTCTATTTGTTATACCACGTATTACACTAAAATGTTAGTAATCAAACTTAATTCGTTAGTTCCTGCTATATTTCTCTACTTTACTTGTTACATGATATTTCTATGATTATTACCCTGTATACTAATTGATATCATGAATTATGCATTGTTTTCTGTCTACACCCAACCCAAATCCGTAACAATCTTCCACTCTTCATTAATGTCTTTGTTTGATTTCCCTTTTAATCTTTGTGTAAGAATGTCTGCATTTCTATTTTCTATAAAAGTTGTCCACCACTGTTCAATAGTAGGTATAGTTTCATTTTTCCAAAGTTGTGCATACTCAATACGGGCTGTCGTCACCATGTATAGTATTATTCTCCAGTATTTCTTCACTGACATTCCATCTAACATATGTGTCATGTTTAACAAGTAAAGTTCAGGTATCACCCCAAATTGAATCTTCAGAATTTAACATATTTTCTTATGTATTTCTTTTCAGTATTTTTCTGCTTTGGGACATGACCACCACATATGAAATAGTGTACCAGAACTCTCTTGACATTTCCAACATTGCCCTGTACCCGTCTTATAAATTGTCTTTAATTTTTCATGTACCATCTATGAAATAGTTTGTAATAATTTTCTTTTAAATTTTGAGCAGCAGTAAATTTCTGTGTTCATTGCCAGCTCTGTTCCCACCATTCTAATTGTATTGGATGTCCAACATTTTGTGCTCATTGTATCATCGCTACTTTAACTGTCTTCTCCTCTCATTCTTGATGTAAAATTTATTGATATAAAGGTGCTAATAAATGTGGTGGATTTTCTCTTAGCAATCGCAGTAATTGGATTTGCTCCTTTTGTTGTATTCCATAAAACAAAATCATTCTTAACATGAAGTGGCCAGAATGGAATGTGATACCCCTGACAAGGCCTGACCAGTGCAGAATATAGTGGGACTATTACTTCGCTTGACTTAGCATCTCTACTTCTATTAATGCAGGTGAAAAAATCTTTTACCTCCTGAAAGTAGCAGGCTAGCTTAGAGGGCATTTAGGAGGCTGTCTAGAACTCAAACCTTCATCATTCAAAAGACGCAAACAGGCAAAGATCTGCCAGTGCTGCCTCTCCCATACCATCTATCCATCCACCCACCCATCCATGCCACTTGAAGCTACTGCCTCACTCTGCTTAATGGTGGGGCCATCCCAGTATTGAATCCTTTGAAGATCTGCAGCTGTGGTTACACTCAATTTCAAAGTGCAGAGTGAAAGCACCGGGGCCCATTCACACTACAGAATTATAGCACTCTTATACCACCTTAATTGTCATGGTTCCATGCCATGGAATCCTGGGATATGTAATTTGGTGAGACACAAAAGTTCTCTGTATGAAAATTCTAAATTCTCCTTCTTCAACTGCCTGTCCCAGGATTTCATAGAACAGAATCATGCAAATTAAAGTAGAATAATGGTGCTAAAATTTTGTCGTGTGAATGGGCCCTAGGCCTCCTCTGGGATGTATTGTGATCTCTGCTTATACTGAGGGGAGAGGATTATCTTTTTTCTTACTTTTCTTTTTTTCTTTTTAATTCTAGCTTTTTTCTTTTTAATTCTAGAAGGAACTCTTTGACCAGTTCTCACATGCAAGTTACAGAAACAATTCTTCTTCTAGCATGTTGGTTGATATTTTCTCTTGATCTTAAAGTGTGATGGCCATGCCTCTTCCTGCCACAGTACAGCCAGGTAGTTTCCCAGGCTGTGTTGGGGCAGGAATTGCAGCCATTGCATTTCCAGGGCCTCTGCAGACAAGGTAAATGATAGTGGTGTGATTGCTGGTCATTGATGACGAGAACCCATCAACGATTTGTGGTGTGATTACACTGCATGGAGATGGGAGGGTGGAGTGGAAAAAGTCTTAGAGTGGGTAATTTACTGAAATTTCTTAACATATCTAGAAGGACTCATGAATGTATCTAAGGAACCAAAGGACTCCATCAGTATGCTTATCCCAAACCCCTTGATTTTTATGATTAGTGTTGCAGTGTGGCTTTAGATGAGCAGCTCCCAAACTGTGGTCCACTAAATGCTTTGGACTGCAGCTCCCAGAATCCCTGTTCATTGTCCATATGGTTTGGGGAATCTGGAAGTTGAAATCCAAAGACTATGATGCAAAAATGATACGAATAGGTTTATAAAACATGAGGAACAAGCGAGAAACCAAATGATTCTCAGAAGTCCGAAGTATATTTTAACAGCCATTCATTTTGAATTTGGTAACCTGATTTTCTGATTGTTTGATAGTGACTGAAATTAGAAATAGCAGGAGTATCATTTGCTTTTCTTTGGAAAGTTTTTTGATTATATTCATAATAAAGAAGAGCACAGAGCCACAGAAGATTTTTAATGAGACAGCAAAGCTGAAGAGCAGCTCAGTAGCTCTGTAATACTTTCTTCTTTGCCTCCTCTGGGAAGAATCAAAATTGCATATCAGATAATGTTAGGACTGGCTGAATTTTGGGTCTCAATTCAGCATGCCTTTTAGAATTTTGCCTAATGAGGTTCCCTATCTCCTGGCAGATAAAAGTCATCTATGTGAAGGTGTTCTTTGTTTGAAGTTCTGTCTGGTCCAGGTCTGGTTTAAGAAGACAGAGAAGGGGCCTTGAAGTTGCCCATCAGCAGTTAGCACCTGGATACGAGATTAAATAGGCCTGTGGATCATCTACCTGGTCATAGTCTTCCCCATTATGGTGAAATGTTTTATATGTCCATTTAAATCTAAGCAGTTATTTCTGAATATGTATTTGCATAGAAATTAGCATAAGCAAATTTCTTACAGTTCTGTGGCATCTCTTTTTGGAGCTATGAAAATAGCTTCTGTACAGGTGGGCACCATTCTTGAGACGTGACGATTTATGATCTTCTTCATCATTGCCTCTTTACAGGAAAGGGACTGGAACCTACCTGCTGATATGCATCTAAAGAAACATGAGCAAAGGCCAGAGAAAATAGGAAGCCTGGCTTTTCCTCAGAAATTTAAGAACCAAGATTTTGTTCGCCTGAGGGACTACTGCCTGAATCATGGCATACTTTTTGAAGATGATACATTCCCTGCACACTTCAGTTCTATTGGCCCTAAAGTCTTCTCAGAAGACAAACTGCGTCGAATACAGTGGCTGAGACCAACTGTGAGTACTTCCTAAGCCTGTAATGGACCTTGGGTGTGGTTAGTGAGATGAGGTTAGCCAACCTGCTCAACCTGTAGTCTACTCTAAGCTCTGCTGTCCAGACAACACACAGAAGATACACAGACAGCTTTACCACAGGGTTCTCTATTGCTATGACACCTGAGAAACACTAAGGCACACTACCTTAACTCTAAAGCAAACATTAAGAGAAAGAATGAGATGTCTTGCCCAGGCTGTCAAGGGGAAGGTAAAACTAAAATGGGGGAAAAAAGGCATGCTAGATCTGGTCATAAGTCTACCTCTTCCAGTTTCTCTTCCCGCAGTGACCAACAGGAGAATCTACTAGACAGAGCAACCAAAAGACAGGAATATTTTCACTGATATGGGAAGTAGGATATGACCATCATGACTAGTTGGCATTGATAGCATCATCCTCCATAATTTGCAGACTCTCCTAAAGCTATATCTGTGTATATATAATACATGAGTAGAAACCTAATGGAATATTAGCCTCCTTGGATTCCTTCTTGGGGGAAAGGCAGGATATAAATTCAATCAATTAATCAGTCAGATTATTAGATCCATACCCCCCTAAGCTAATAAACTAAATATTTAAATATTTATACTGGTGTGATTAGTCCTTTTCTGGCAATATTTTAACAGTTGGAGGGACGCTGTGTATATTCATCGGACTCCCAACCTTGGCTCACATTTGTCTGAAAGGTAGAACTGAAAGTGTGCATATAACTGTATGTGCAGACCCTCACTGTGCACATCTGTTGAATTTCCTGTCCAGATGCATATCCTGAATATGCAGACTGGCTTTGTTCCAAACAAACAGGTGGAGGGTGCAGATGTTCCATCCTGCTCCCTACTCTCTAAATCTGTGGTGGGCATAATGTACCCCAGTTGTTTTTAACCTGTCAAAATTCCAGACTTTCTAGACCAGGAGTGAGAAAATGTGGAAGGCTAGGGTGTTGAATTAGCCCAGGAAACCATGGAGGACCATACTACTACCCCACTCTTACACCTGCAAGTAAGTAAGTAATACAGCCTTGGAGGGGGCTCATGGTCCATGGGCCACACTTTGTCCACCTCTGCTCTAGATCAAACTTCTTTGGGACAAAAAGGGAGGGAGGTTGCTCTGGACGCTTCCACTATGATTCTAAATAGTTTGCTGTCCCTTACTGCTTGCATTGTTGGAGGGGGGAGGTTTTGCAAAACCAGAAGTTAACTTCTGATGATTTTCTGTTTTGTTTTGTTTTTTTGATTTTTTGATCAATCTGTGCAGCCTCTGCATGTTTGTAGGAGCAGATAGATCTTCCATAGATCTTCCAACATCCATATTGCATTTATAAGGCCATCTCAAAAACACACTCACTCACACACACACACACACACACATATATGTGTGTGTGTGTGTGTGTGTGTGTGTGTGCAAGTTTTCAAGATCAGGAAATTGGTAGATCCTGAAAAGCAGGAAAAGACACTAGTGGAATTATTCTTTTAAATTACAAGATCACTGAAACAGAAGCATGGGTTAGGATGGAGATAAGGTACCAAGCACAGAGACAGTGCTATGGTTCAGGAATTTTTTTTATTATTATTGTTATTGCTATTGTTATTGTTACTCTTGTCCAAAGAGGACTTTTGAATAGAGCTAATGTATGTTAAAGCCATTTATGTCTTCAACTTATATATGATCAAGTCATTTTTGCTATAACCTAGTATATGGATTGCCTGCACAGAACTAGCCAATTCAAACATACACGTAGCCCAAAATTGATCTTTTTAATATGAATGTGCTCTAGATTCAGACAAACCCCAAACTGAATTTGGCTGATTTGGAGAGATTAAGGCAACGTCCAGATTGAATCGGGATTCCTACAAACACCCTGAATCTGAATGTGAAAGCTTCCCAAAGCATTATAAATGTAAATCTATACAAATTAGCAAGATCTTGAATTTGATTTCAAGTGCAAGCTCCAATAAGCCACTAAATCAGCTCACTTTTTACAAGAATAACGGTATTGCCTTACATCTTTTCTCAGTGATTTTTCTTATTTCTTCCAGCCAAAGCATGGCTTAGCTGTGTGATGGTAAAGCAAAACAACACCTAAAATTCAAGATGTCTCTGCTTGTTTTGTGTCTTCTGAGTCATGCAGTATCTGGTTATTTAAGTGACAGATAACAATTTTTTTTCCACTGTCACTGTTCCAGCTCCAATCTAGCAGCTGAGGAGTGAAGCGGGCTTCAATTTTATCTCATGCATCAACAAGAGAATTGCCAATTACATTCAGAGTCTGGGATCTTTATGGCTGGTGGTAATGCATAAAGCAGAGAGAACACAGCTTGATTTGCAGATGCCAGGCAGCGCTGACAGCTAGAAACAACTTGTTTTGACTTGTAAAGTGAGCCAATTTGATAACAGGAGTCCCTCAGGGGGAACAGAGCTAGAGTACAAAAACTGTCATTTTTGACACCCTTCTTGATACATGCCCTTCACCACTAGGTGCAAATCACTGGATGTGTTTGTGTACAACCCACTCCCTGTCCCCTTTTTCCTTCTGTTAAAGTTGGTTCATTCACTTTTATGGGGCTCTTCATAATCACAATCTGGTTAGATTAAGGAGAGAGGCTAGATTAAGGAGAGGCTGTTAATATTTTAGTTCCCAGCTCCTATGCTTTTCAAGAACATCTCAGCCTGTGGACACAGTAAGTGACTGTGCTGAACTTTATACCATGCTGATTTTTGTAGACCAAGCTGCTGTTAAAGGTCAGTTGAAAAACTTTTGCTGCCAGAGGTGAAGTAGAGATGGTGCCCATTCCCCATTTGATGTACAAAGAAACCTTTGCACCTACCTGTAGAGTATAGGATAGCATACACAGCACTTAGTTTGTCCTCTCTTCTAAAGCCTGAAGCAATGACTTTATCCTGCCTTCTGGCAGGACAGGTGTGTGCGTGTGTGTGTGTGCCTTCAAGTCCCCTGTTGATTTATGGTGACACCATGAATTTCATGGGGTTTTCTTAGACAAGAAACCCCCAGCAGTGGTTTGCCAGTTTGTTCTTCTGAAATACAGCCTACAGTACCAGATGTTCATCTGCTATCTCCCATTCAAATATTAACCAATGCTGAGCCTGCTTAGCTTACTGGAGCAGATAGAATCTGGGGCCATTAAGGTATTTCCCTAAGAAAGTTGGTCTTGTTAAAGGCATAGTAACAGGTTTTGTTTTGATCTCAATCTCATCTATTCTAGGTATCACAGAAACATAGAATCAAAGAGTTGGAAAGGGTTGCATAGGCCATCACGTCCAACCTCCCACTTAGTGAAGGAAATCCAGATAAAGGATACCCAGCAGGTCGCTGTCTAGCCTCTTTTTGAAGATGTCCATAGGAAGAGACCTCACCATCTCACTAGATAATTGGTTTGCTCTGTAAAAAGGTTCTTTTGTTCAATTCAATGTTCAATTGAAATCAATGCTCATGTAACTTAAAACAATTAGATCTGGTGCTACCCTCTGGGGCAGCAAACCTGCACCTTCTTCTTTGGGACATCCCTTTAAATATCTTTCTTTCTTTATTAAAATTACAACCCATAGATCCAAGAAAGAAAAAACTTGAGGATAAAACAAAACATGTACAAAATATTTGAAGGAAAAATCAAAACAGTAAGACAATCATAATTGACTGCTGTCTGATACACAGTGCACTCCAATCCTGGCCACCTCTGTGAGGAATTTAGTGACAGCCAGGATCATGTTTGGGGACTTATCTTCCAGCAGGAACCTAATATAAAATTGATCTGAATATCCAGGTAATTGCCTCAACAATGGGGTAATTAAACAGTGATGGACCTGATTATAGTATCTACAGAGCAAAAGAGTATGCTTTATTGACTCAACTTCCAAATTTTCACAGGGGACACTGTCATTCCAAATAGGAGACACCAGCAAATCTACCTCTGAGTAGTTCAGTAAAGAAAACATTGCATCTGGTCTTTGAAAAGAATTTGCGGTACTTAACCACTGACAGGTTCTTTAAGTAGTCTGTTAGTTGGAAAGACCCAACGTAATGGATATAGATTACGCTGGGAGAACAAGATATATATAAGCTTGAGCATAGATCACAAAAAGCTATGTCCCATAGTCTTTGGCCATTTCCGCCCAAAATTTTTGTAGTGCTATCATTCCAGTTACAACTTCCTATGGAATCCTGGAGTTTGCAGTTAACTTCAGGATTCCATAGGATGTTGAAAGTGGAATAATAGCACTATAACAGTCTAGTGCGAAAATGGCCTTTGTTTGATAGATTTAAGAGCAATATTCAGGCCCAAACTGGTGAGAAGGGAAGAAGAGAGATCAATTGAAGCAGCTTTTTTGGCAAGAAGCTTGTACCAACTACTTTCATAGTTGTCCTGGGTCATAAATAAAAGCGAACCTGAGCCTGCCCCAACCTTTAGATATTTAAAGAGTGCAACCACACCACTCTTCAGTCTTCTATTCATCAGGTTGAACACGTGCAGCTCCCTCAACTTTTCTATATAGCTCTTATCATCCTAGTTACCCTTCTGTGGCCTGCTCCAATTTGTCTATATCCTTGCTAACATGAGGTGCCCAGAGCTGAATGAAGTACTCAAGATGAACCTGAGTAGTACAGAATATAGTGGGACTATTACTTCCCTTGTCTTGGAAACTATTGTTTTTCTTGTGCACCTCCAGATTGTTTCTGTAAGATGTAAAGTTGAAGGCTTTCACTGCCAGAATCCATAGGTTGTTGTGGGTTTTCTGGATTTTGAGGCCATGTTCTGTTAATATTTTTCTTCTGACGTTTCACCTGCATCTGTGGCTGGCATCTTTAGAGGATATGAGGATATGATATCCTCTGAAGATGCCAGCCACCAATGCAGGTGAAACATCAGGAGAAAATACTGATAGAACACAGCCTCAAAACCTGGAAAACCCACAACAATCTATGTTTCTGTAAGGTTAACCTAATGAGCCAGCATTGTGTAGTGGCTTGAGCATTGGACTACAACCTTGGAGATCAGGTTCGATTCCCTGCTTGGCCATGGAAGCCCACTGGCTGATCTTGTACACATCACACAGCACCAGAAAACCCCATGATAGGTTTGCCTTAGGGTTGCCATAAGTCAGAAATGACTTGAAGACACACAACATCAACAAGGCGAACCTTTCACAGGGTTTTCTTTGCAAGATTTGTTCAGAAAGGGCTTGCCATTGTCTTCGTTTGAGGCAGAGAGGGTGTGGCTGCCCAAGGTCATCCATTCAGTTTTCACAGTTGAGCAGGTATTAGAACTTTGGTCTCCCAGTGTCCTAGTTCAATGTCTGAACCAATATACCGCACTGGTTCGTCAAGAACACCTACCCTTGCAGAAGGAGCTGCAAAAAACAGAATCACAAACAAACCCATGGAAGAAGAAAAAATTGGGAAACATCTGAAAAAGCCAATGTGGATACACAGCATCCTAAAGGAGAAAATGAAAAGCAAAAAGATGTCTAGCCCAAGTTTGCAGGAACAGTATAAGGAAAGCTAAAGCTCAGAATGAGCTGAGACTGGCTAGGCGAGCAGGGAGCAACAAAAAGGGTTTGTTTTTTTTTTCAGATGCATTGCTGTTGATTTAGTAAGGATGGTAAAATGCTAACAGTTGTCTGTTTGTAAAGAGAGAAGCCTCTCTGTGTCAGACTGGTTCTAAAGCCAAGGAAGAAGAAACATGACCTTTCTGTCTCTCTTTCTCTAGCATTAAGCCTGGTCTAATGTCCTCTCCCTTTACACTACCCTAGCAGCTTAGCTCAAATCACTTAGATGCCTAAGAATCAAAAACAGGATCATATTGTATGTCTGACAAACAAGGCAGGTGGGGGGAGAGACCCAAACATTCACTGGCTGACTGAATCAAGTTTGCAGTGCTTCACAGGAAAGGTTAGCAAAATCACAAGGGATTTCCTGACAATCCAGATTAGGAGAAAGTTTCTCCCCCCCCCACCCTCTGGTTGATGCCAGAGGAAAGAAATTCAGGCTTCATTGTAATAAGTCATGCCCTTTCAAAAGGTCTTGTGCTAGAGCTGCTGAACTGGAGCAAATGGTAGTATAACATAATGCAACTTCACCTTCAATTGCTGCTGAAATCTACATGTAATTCAATCAGCTGAATAGGCAGTGACACCTTTTCTTATGAAGCCGTTGCAGGCAGGAAATGTTGTTTCCATTTCATTAAGCTGATTGAATGCAAGCAAACAATTGGTATTTTTACTTCAAGAATATTGAGCGGGTAGGACTGTAGGGCTTAAACCCCCAGTGACCCCCATAAAAACACATCAAGTCTTGACTTGATAACATTAACAAAAGGAAAAGAAGCTTTCTCTGATTTGAGGGAAATAACTTTTTTTGAGTACAGAACAACTGAATAGCATAGCTATCGGCTTAGTCTTCAGCTGCCAGACACTATGGCACAAAGATCACAAATGTAGGCCTAGGGGTAAGTCATCTCCCATTAGACAGACATCTAAAGAACAGAATATACTTTGCCTAAAGAAAGGCAGATAGTAGGAATGATGTATTGTTACTATCATTCCCAATCTGCATTTTTCTTAAATCATAGGCCCTTTTTGCACTACACTGTTACAGTGCTATTATTCTACTTTCAATATGCTGTGGAAATCTGGGGTTTGTAGTTTACTGAAACCAAAGAGCTCTCTGGATGAGAATTTTAAATGCCCCTCCCAAAACAGCAAACTTCAGGATTCCATAGGATGTTGAAAGTGGAATGAGAGTGCTATAACAGTGTAGTGTGGAAATGGTCATAGTCATGTCAATTTGAGCTGAATGCTTTGAAGGAGATTATGAAATCCAAGTGGTAAAGAGTTGGAATGTTCAGCCCAAGCTGAAGATGCCCCTTTGGACCAGTTTTAGTAATTCCTGAGGTGAAGTGGGCTCCAACCTGAAGCAGAACCTTCATGAGTCCTTGTGAGAGATTTAGATTCCAAAAAGTCAGTTGCTCGTGTTGAAAGATAGTCTCTTTTTAGTTTCATTACTCTGAAAAGGCAGAGAGTGAGGGAGATGGAGAGGGGGAAAGGAAGCAGGATGGATTGACTCATAGGCCCACCTTTTCGTCACTGGATGTTTCACCCTGAGTGCTCTGTCACTGCGCTTTGGAGGAGAGATCGTAGGCTTCATAAAACAAACAATCTTTCTTCTCTGCTTCCTTGTTCCTTTAGTATTCAGTGTGTACTCAAAGGGGGAGTTAGGAGTAATGACATTATCTAGTGCTTGTGACTTGGTGTAACTGGTTTTCTCTTTTGTAATCAAATCTTTTTCTCCTTCTTTCCTAGCTCCTGATTCAATTTACTTCATTATTCCTTTCCTCCCCATCCAAACCAATCTTTCTTACAATCTTACTCCTGCAGTGTACAAACCTTTCTGCTTCATTGGTATTGTCCCCCCCACTTTCTTAGGCTTCTTGTGCGTGTTAAAATTGTAAGACCCCACCACAGCTGTTTGGACACTGAGCTCGGGGACCAGTTGATCTTCCTCAAAGTGAACCTTTCCTTCCTGGGCTTCCCCACCTTGATCCCTTCTTCTGAGTAAACAAGCATCATCCTTGTGCAGCTGTTTACTACTAGTACATCTCCATCTGTTGTCCCTTCCAATTTTTAGTTAGTTTTAAATTTGCTTAGGAACCTGCCATTATCCAGTGCAATAACTCAGCTGTGAATGATTTTTTTCTTGCTTCTTCTTCACTGCATCAGCTCAGCACTGAAACCCAAGAACCATTTGTTGTCCATGCATAGTATCCCAGTAGTTATACAGGGCAAGTTGCTTCAAAATCACTTACATTTAACTAAAATTAAATGTTACAATTGAAATTACTTAGAAGCCCAGCTTCTTCTCTGTTACTCTGCCTTCTATTGCTGAGATGAATACTTACCCAGACCTGTTCAACACAGTCGTTGCAGAGAATGGTAAAAATTTGATGGTCTTCATGTTAGAGATTAGGATGTGGCTGTGACTGGTGCTTAGCACTGAATCACAACACATACTAGGGTGGAGCTTGGATTATTTTATGCCAGTCCACCCTGGCATGTGTCATTCTGGATTCTTCACTCGACCCATCCTCCTGTTCCTGGTGCAGTGTGAGTTTACCTGGTTGCTCCAGGGCTGGATAGGAATTCCCCCCACTTTTAGCCCGGTGGGGTGTTTGCCTGTTCCATACTGTAGCTGATAGCATAAGGACAATTGGCTTGGGGTGGTGTCTTAAATAGGTGTTCATTTGAGAGATAGAGGGGGAGAATAAGAATTCGGTGTTCACATCTTGGCACCCTTTTGGTGTAAGGTAGGGCTCTGGAACTGCCTCTTCAACCTGAAGCCTGCGTCCCCAGAGGTCAGGGAAGGATGCTACCCTTGAGATTCACTAGTACTTGGGCTATTAGTTGTAGGACCCTGTGGCTTAGGTGGGAATTGGTGGGGTGGCCTTCCAGTTATGCTGGGCTGGGGAGCAACCAAAGCAATCTGGATTCCCCTCAGGGCTGAGGTGGTTTGCTCATGGGAAGGCTGAGGAGATTGTCACATAGTGACATCTGCCTCAACAGGACTCAAATCAGGTTGCTCCCCCTTATTGCTCCCTTCCAGGCCACTGCAGTTTTAACTAGATCAGTTTAAATAAAGGGGCCCTTATTGTCCAAGTTTGTGTCTGGTCTCGTTATTTCATGGTTGATCATCAAATAGCAAGACCTTGTGGGTGGCAACCTGATTGAGTCAGCTGCCAGATTTATGGCTGATATGTTCAACCAGGAGATTAAATCCTCCTGTTGTCTTACAGTGTCATAACAGTATATGGCACTTTAGAGAATGGTCAGCAGCAACGAAAGGAAGAAATAAGAGAAAATCACTTCTATTACAAGAGGAACCTACCCAGCTTTTTAATGTTTTATGCCATCCTCCTTCCCCATTATCTATGCCTGTTTTACCCCTACTATTCTACTACTGTCTGTATCACCACTGCTACCTATCCTAGTGTAGTTATAATGGTCAACAAGATTGTAGTCTGAACAAAATCTTCAGTTTGGGGTACACCCCATCGAAAGACAGCCTGACTGTGTGAATGAGCTGGAGAAGATGTGGAAGATGCCTTGTCTAGGGAAGATGCCTGAAAAGATTACCTTTTCATTTTATCTTGCTTTTTGAAATGGGTGGTGTTGGAAACTAGACTGGCCTTGCCACAGATACTGTAGATAAAGAATTTCCTGTCTTAGGTAAGAGGGCTCAGCTGGATAACCCCAACCCCTAATAAACAGAGATGTGCTCAATTTTCAGATGTAATGTAATGCCAAACCTTCAAAAAGAACGTAGTATAGTCTGGTTCTCAATTTCAACATAATTCCCCTAAACTGCATTATGTGTCAAGAGAGAAAAAAAAGTTATGGCCGAAAGCAAACATAAGCACCTGTGCGACTGAATTTCCATGGATTATACACCTCACTGATAACTATATTTGCAAAATGGGTGTATGGGCTCAAAGGAAGCTTTGCCAAATCACACCATAGCTGTCTTCTCAGTTTTAAATGTATTTTTCAACACTGGCTTGTGTATACAGTATGAAGAATGAAAAGTTGTTTTCAATCAAGCTTGTGGTGAGAAGGAAAAGTCAATAGGTACTGATGGCTTTTGAAAGTTCCTTTGTTAATATTTGTTTTATATCTATATCTGTAGCTATAGCTTTAGTTATATCCATACAAACTAATCTCCACCCTATTTCAGAATAGAACTCTAGGTGGCTCACACCAATCAAACACTCTTACTGTACAGAACATATAAATCAGCAGTGCGTAAAAGGGTAATTATAGAAAACATCATACAACATTTAGCATATTAAGCCCAGAAATCAAGTAAATAACAAAACAGCAGTTCATAAAGCAGCAATTAAAAAAGGAAGAGCAGTAATCATAACAGGCAAAACAAAGGGAACAGAACATATTTTTTTAAAAAAGGTTTAACTTTGGCCCTTTCCGCAACCTACCTGTTCATGCAGACATCCAGTGGGGTTCCTGGCATTGGCTGTCCTGGGAGGGGAGCACAATGGGAGAGCTCCCCTCTGCACTGGTTAGCTCTGGGGTGACGGAAGCGCGAGGGTCACACCTCTTCCTTCCATAGTGCAGTCAGGTACTTTCCCAGGTGCTGGAGTGGGAAGCTCAGCCATTGCATTTCTGTGGCTTCTGCAGGCCAGGTAAGTCTGGGATGGTGGTGTGATTGCAGGTCATTGATGGGGAAAACCCGCCAATGACTTAATCCATGATGGGATGGGAGAAGGCCTGGGGATGAACAGGACCATGATGACATTATGCAGAACCGTCATCATGGTCCCATCTTTATCCCGTCCCCATGGCGGGTTGGGAGAGTGGTGCGTAAAAGGCTATAGTGTCTGAAGACATACAAAGTTGGAGTCTGAATGACAGATAATGCTGGAAGACAATTTCAAGTGGTGCATTTGAAAAAAAGAATAAGACCATTTCTGCACTAGACTGTTACAGTGCTGTTATTCCACTTTCAACATCCTATGGAATCCTGGGGTTTACAGTTTAGGGAGGGGCCTTGAGGCCTTGAGGCTTGAGGCCCCTCCCTAAACTGCCAACCTCAGGATTCCATAGGATGGTGAAAGTGGAATAATAGCACTAGGTCCAGTGCGGAAATGGCCAGAGAGTGGTGTCATATTTACAAATGTCTTTCTAAATGTGATGTATAATACTTCAGACTTTTTTTTTAAAGAAAAAAAAAACTGTAGGAGAGAGTGAAGCTGATAGATTGTCCTGCCCAGGCAGAAGGCTTTGAGTTCCTAGCTTTTAAAATTCTGGAAGTGAGCTCTTGTATATTCAGCCATGTGTGTGGTGCTGAGTCAGGGTTGTCACCTCTTTTGCCTGACAGGCCCCTCAGTTTAACAGCTGCCAGGCAGGCAGGTCTGACATAAGGCTTTCCATGTGGGCAGCAAAGGTACTTACTGAATTTTGCCACTGCACCAGATTGAAACCTTCATTTGGTTTGTTTTTAATAACAAAGAGCAATATTCACAGATTTCTTTATAAGTTCAATAGAAATAACTTGATTTCTTTTCCTTCCTTCCTTCCTTCCTTCCTTCCTTCCTTCCTTCCTTCCTTCCTTCCTTCCTTCTTTCATTTTTTTTGATTGTGGGAAAGAAGCAAAAATACTTTTGTCAATCCCCAATGCTAGATTTTATCTAGAAGGCTGATCATCCATAAGAAGGATGCTGCCACTGAGAAGATGCTGCCTCTCATCACTATCCTTTGCAATACCTGTAGCTAGGAAAGATGGAGCTAGGTTTTAGAATCTGAATAGAACCTGTAGGGCAGATGGTCATCTGTAAGCAACCCAAATTCTAAGCCATTGTGGGCTTTAGAAATGAAAATCAGAATCTTGATTTAAAGTCAGAAACAAAATGACACATCCAAATTGAGGGAACAAAATGATAATTTAATTCAATCTCCTCCAGGTTACACTAAAAGAAAAGTATTTAGAGTGGAGTCCTAGCTAGCCAGGATGGCCAAGGCAAATTGACACAATACTAAGTTAGTTGAAGATGTGCTGAATCCAAATAATGCTCAGCTATGACCATGAGAATTTACTAAGAACTGTCTTCCCCCTAGTTCAGCTTTGTGCTGGCACTGGGGCTGTCTTCTTGAGCTATAGGGGATTGGTTTTGGTGTTACTCAGGGCTTTCCGCACTATACCTTTACAGTGCTATTATTCCACTTTCAATATCCTGTGGAATTCTGGGGTTTGTAGTTTACTGAAGCCAAAGAGCTCTCTGGATGAGAATTCTAAATGCCCCACCCTAAACTGCAAATCCCAGGATCCATAGGATGTTGAAAGTGGAATAATAGCACTATAAGAGTGTAGTGCAGAAAGGCGCTTAGTTCCTGCCTCATGCCACCCTTCCTCTGCCCCTTTTTAGCCCTTTTGTTAGTAAATCTTTAGCTAGCAGAGTGTTTCCTGCCAGCAGATCTCTGCTATCAGCCAGAAGAAATGCATTTTCTGTTGGCAGAATGAATTTGCACATAATCCTACATTTCTGTAGTGAGATGCAAGTATAGTATTAGGACTGTGTTGCTAGAAAGTTCTAAGAGTTCTGCTGAGTTAGTAAACTCAAAGTAGCTATTATCTCCAAATCTTTGTTCAAAAAGAATCATGGCATTTGGAAACCAACATTTTTTAGTAACATTTCTGGAGCTCATTGCTTTTGTTTTTTTATCATTCTGTGTATCTGTCTTTCTAGCTGCAATTAGCAACCACAGTAATAATAATAAATCCTATTGGTACCTGATTTTAAGGTTGTACTCCCTTTTTATAAATCATGGCAAAATAAAGGCATCTTAGGTCTGCAACTGGACTTGTGTGAAATGTAAACTATAGTTATATAAAGAACAGAACTCACCCATTTCCCCTTTTGGTTAATGGGTAAGCAATTCCTTTCTCTGGCAGTGGTGTATTTTCCCAGAAGAGACATTTGCAAATTATCTTTTTACATGTTAACACACTATGGTGGAAATTGGAAACACGAGTTCAACAATAGCATGGCTTCTATGAACATATGTCCCCAGAAAAATTTTGGACTGTTGGAGGATGGTGCTGACAGAAGGAGGAGTCGGTAGTTTTCACTTAATCCTGTAACTATGCATTTGCGTTTGTGGAGAGTACTCCAACCCACCAAACAGATTTTTTGGACAGCACAAGGGACTTTAGGAGAAAGGAGGAATTTCTCTTCATTCCTTCTGGCAGGACTCAGCTTGGAGCAGTGATGTTCAAAATCTAAGCCACTGAATATCCATCAAGAGTTGGAAAACTGGGAAATTTCTTTTTATTTATTCATTCTTCAGCTTGAAGGGACTCCCAGAGTTGTCTATATATAAAAAGCAACTTATAACACACTTGCTATGGATTGTCACATTGAAAGAACTTACTTCTGAGTAAGCATTTTTCAGATTGCACTGTTAGATAGTACACAATTGCATAGCTGAGAAGTGACAAACTATTTTCAATCAACGTAATACAGGTGTATGCTGTCATAAAGTGATGGAAATCCTTTTTTTTTTTTTTGTAGATGAAATGACTGAGTTCTTTAACAATCTAGCATACATTTAGCTTTATAAATCTCAAATATATTAGTAAAATCAAAAATATAATATATATTCTATTGCCATAACTTAAATAACAAGTTCATTTCTCTTAAGAAAAGGGTTATTTAATCTCTATTTTGATGCATATTCTAAATTATATTTGAGTTTATACTTGTATAATCCAGAATTTTTACATTTGGGCCTTGGCCCTCTCTATCCATCTTTCCTCTAAATCTTGTGCCACCACTTTTTGCCATTTCTTCCTCCCCACTTGTGTAACTTTATCCCTATCTTCTTTGACACTTTTTAGACTGTTGTTATTTAAAATCATTGTCAGTTTGTCAGTTTGTCCATTTGGTACATATCGCAAAGTTTTAATAGCTAGTCATTTTCAGAGGGAATTCCTCTTTCTTTCCATTGTTTTGCATACAGAATTCTAGCAGCTGTCACCATGTATAAGAATACTGTTCCATAATCCTTTTGTAAAGTGATGAAAATTCATATGGTTCTCTGCTTTCTTTCTTTTTTTTAGGAAATAATAAATGATCCCCGTTTATTTGTGGATGGTGTGAATAGAGCTGATATTCTTCAAGGACAAATTGGTAAGATGCAAATTCTCTTTTGTCTCTGAAGGTGCATGCCTTCTCTTTCCTAGCATATCCTGCCAATGTATACTTAGTTATTACAGTGGCACAGGAAGCAGATAAACACTGTCACAAATGTATTGACTTATGCATTATTTTTTATTGTTTCTGTACAAATATTTATACTCTGCGCTCTTATTTGGATCTGATGTTGTGAAATGCACAAAGGCAGAAGAGAGGCTCGTGAATGCACCAACCTGCGAGCCTCTAATCTTTGGTGCTTAGTCAGAACTTTTGCATGCATGTAAAAGTTGTATGCATGTCCGCTTTGTATATAGGATCTGTACTTCAACAAATGCATGGTACTGAACATAAGGACAGTGTTTATGTGTGTGCAGGTTTTACATGTGTAGGTTCCATACACAAATGTTGATGGATGTGCAGAAAATGGGAATGCAAAAAAGGCTTTTGCACATGATCCCCAAACACTTTCAGTGGTATATGTCCGTTGTATAAGAAAATAGAAAGAGCCAAAGGTCAGGCTAATTAAGCATCATATTTTCACAAGTGGCCAGCCAAATGCCTATAAAAATTCCAGAAGCTAGACATAAATGCAGGAGTTCTTTCATCCCATAGTAGCCCCTCAGAACCAGTATTCAGAGGCATACTCCTTCTTGTCCATGAAGTAGGATATGGCTATCATAGATGTCTTACAAAATTTTAAAAGATATAAAGCACTTACAAAAAATATGTCAAAGCCTATGAGATGTTATAGTTAAACTTTAATTAAGATTATCCATTGTTCTTGTTCTTGTTCTTGTGCACTCTCAAGTCATTTCTAACTTATGGCAGCACTAAGGCAAATTCATCACAGGGTTTTCTGGGGCTGAGAGTATGTAATGTGCTCAAGGTCACCCAGTGGGTTCCATGGCCAAGCTGGAAAGCAAACTCCGATCTCCGGGGGCATAGTCCAACTCTCAGGCCACTAATCCATACTGGCTCTCTATCCTCCAGCTTTATCTTCTATGAATTTTCTCCTCCAACCCCAAGATTTTAAAAATCATCTGGCTGTCATCATACTCTTCATCATTTGTGGAGCTGAATCTGTAGCTTATCCAAATGCTGTATGAACAAGTGCATCCTTTCTCTGTTCTGAATCTTCCACCATTCCATTCCATCAGATTATTCAGCATTCTAGTATTATGAGAAAGAAAGGAAAAACTTTTCCCTATTTATACTTTCCTCAACATGCTTAATTTCAAAGACTGCCAACATGTGCAAGAGAGGGGATCCATATTTGTCTTTTGATAGGCTCCATGTGCTTTGAACAGCATTATTGACTGTTAACTTATATAGGGAAACAAAGTGCAGAAAAGTGTACTGATCCAATCCCACCAAAAATAAGCACCATTGATTTCAAAGGAAAACGCAAGTGCCCACTTAATTGTATGCCCCAGGTTTCACGCAGACTTGCAATAAATTTGGGCAGGCAGTGGGGGGAAAAACAGATGCTAGAGTTTGATAAATGAATAAAAAAGCTGATGGAGTATTAACTGGTAAGCAAAGAAAACACAGTCCGGAATAGGAAAGTCTGTGATGTGTGAAGGAAATGTTTTGCAAATATATATATATATATAGAGAGAGAGAGACAGAGACAGAGACAGAGACAGAGACAGAGTTTTGACTTGGAGAGTTTCAAAACAGAAGGGAATGGTTTGACTGATAAAGGGAGACTGTGCAAGGAAGCAAGGAAGTGGCAAGAAAATAAAGCATATGTATGAAGTAGGACCAAAGAAAAGGTGATTATAGCACACCTGGAAAGAGGTGAGGGTGAGAGGGTGGATGTAAAGTTAATAAAATGTGTTGGAGAACCCTAACAGGAAATGTGGAAGTCCATGCAGTGGGAAGTGGTACTGATTCCTTACAGAGACAGAAAGTTAGGGGTCATACAGTCAGAGTGATGGAAGACAAAATTATTCCAGCAGACTGAGTCAGGAGTAAATGGAAGGCAAATCTCGCAGGGAATAAATTGAAATTGCCTACATGGGGAATGACCTGTATATGCAAGCAGTTTTTACTGGCTGACACAGTTGATGCTGAAAAGAAAAGGTAAATCTGGTACATGTTGCAAAGGAGGGAGTGGAAGGATTCAGCAATTCCCTGGCTGGGAACAGAGAAAACAGAAATGAAAACACAAAAGATCACCATACCTCAGCTATGCTTCTGGGAGATTGGGAAGATAATAGTTTCCTCAGTACAGACTCCCTGAAAAACATCTCAAAAACAATGACAGAAAGGACAAGGTCACTGAGGATTTCAGTTGTCTCTCTACTGGGATATTCAGATGGAAATGTCAGCAAGGAAGCTAGTGATGGAACAAGATATTGGAATGAGGTCAGAGAGGAGGACCCTCTGAATCATCAGATGGTGATTTATGTTCTTAATTTAGTTCCCCTTGTTTTTATGCACGGATATTGAAGTGTTGTCCCTGTTGATTGCCAGTGTCAGGCCCAGCTTCTGACTTCAATAGGCAGAGGATCTCGATCACACAGGCTACAAGTGGGGCAAATAAAAGCATTGCCCCCTCAATAAAAATGCTGCCCCTTTCAAATGAATTATTTCCCCCCATTCTTTAAATTTCTAGCATTACAGAAAATGAGGCATTGTTCACACCTAGAACACCTATATTTGCTGTGCTCACATTCTCTTGGTCACTGTGCCCTTTCTCCTTGGATGTCTAAACTATATTTCTGAATGCTCAGCTGAAATACCAAGGTACTTCTTTGGATGTCTTCAAAAAGAGGCTGGACAGCTACCTGCTGGGGCTGCTTTAGCGGGAGGTCCTGCATTGAGCAGGGAATTAGACTTCATGGCCCATGAGGCTTGTAAAGAAAGAAGGTGGGCAAGCCAGTCACAGCTCAGGGAATGATGCAAAGGAGAGCCTGCAGAGTGGAAAGATTACAAAACTGAGGCTGTTCACAGTCAGAAGGTTTTAGGAAAAAGCTGGCACAGAGATAAGGAACAGATTTCAGAGAGACAGGAACAAGTGGAATAGAGACAGGACAGTCAGACAGAGGAAAGGATTGACTATGGTTTAGAAGAACTATAAATGATTTAGTAATTAAAAATGTTAGTGTATTATTTTTTTCTGTCTTAATAAGTTTCCACCTTGTTTGTTTTGAACATCATTTCTGACTGTTCATATTAAACCCAGCAAAACAAAACAGCCACTGGACCCTAATAGGGGGTCACCTTATGGTCCAGGTACCCAATCCAGGAAAGGAGAGAGGAGAGAGCAAGGGGAGTGACAGGAGGCCAAGGGTAGGAACTATGGGGTCAGCCTGGCAAGGGGATCTATCAGAAGATCCTTTATGATTCATTTGGAGAGTCAGACTCATTTTGTATCCCTCTCCTATAGTTACAGCCTGGCACAAGATGCTGCCTAGTCTTTAGGGATCCCTCCAAGCCATGTCTCCCCAAAGTCCCCAGGGTCTTCTGACTCTCTGCACAGCATTTTCAAGGGGCCAGAGGGTTACTATGGGAAGAAAGAGTAAAGAAGTCCGGTTCTTCCAAGCCAGTTGCACCTGTCAAAATCTGAATCCATCCTTATACTGAGTTAGGTGATCCATCAATCTGTTTATAAGGTACCTTCCTGTGTTCTTGATTTTTCAGTAGGAAATGTTTACTAAGGATGTAGGAAATTAGTTGTGAGGTCAGTGACCATTTGTCTCTTTTCTTATTCAAGGTGATTGTTGGGTCCTGGCAGCCCTGGGTTCTTTGACCCGGCAGCAGCGTTTCCTGAAAAATGTTATCCCGAAGGACCAAGGATTTGAATACAATTATGCAGGGATTTTCCATTTTCGGGTATGTAGCATTGTATGTTGTTGTAGTAGAGTCATTCTGACTTATGTAGAGCTGTTAATGGTGATAAATAATAATACCTCTTTATTGCTTTCTGCAAATAATCATCAAAATGCAAGTATCACAATAAAAACAAAACAGATGGACATAATACATAACATCTTAATTAAAATATGTTAAAGTTAAATTACATGAAAAGAAATGAGTAAAAAAAAAAAGTCCCTCCAGGGAAATAAAAGATGGTAGACATTATCCTAAAGTCAGCTAACCCTTTTTACAGTTAAAAGCTGTAATAAGAATAATAAGAAGTGCTACTCTGTACGTGCCAAAGCAGAAATAAAGTGACACAATGACAAAAAGATTTTCTTTGATAATCTATCTTAAATATTGGATTACTTGCCAAGATTGTTGCTAGGACTGGCCTCGTGTAATTAGATTATTGCTAGGACTTACCTCATGTAAACCTCATAAACATTGATTTAAGAATGAGCAGTTCTTCTTAGCAGGAAGTAGGATGTGGAAAATCTCTCTGTTTCAACTTTGTTACCGTTCTCTAAAGCTCACCTTCATTCTTGTCACGTGCTTTGTTTGTATCAGCTTGTAAGATGTCGTTTCTTCTTTGAAAGGGGCATTTGTATGAATTTTGTACATGTGCCTTTTCTAAGGGACATAATTTGTATGCATTTGTCCCAGTGTGTACATTTTTGTGCAGAAAATGTTTGTTGTTATGTGCTTACACGTCAACTCTGACTTACAGTGAACCTATTGCAGGCTTTTTTCCCCCAAGATTTATTCTGAGGAGGTGTGCCACTGCCTTCCTCTGGTGATGACTTGTTTAAGGTCACTCAGTGGGTTTTTATGACTGAATCCTAATCCAGAATCCAAGTCCAGCATTCAAGCCACCACATCACACTAGCTCTTAGACCGAAGTGTGTGTCTGTATATTTTTCATTTGTGTGCCGTTTTAGTTACTTGTCTTTTTTAAAAAAATATATGCCTGACTCTGAGGCATATTTTATTTTTTTACAGCAGACTGCAAGGCTCACAAATGTAAGAATGTCTGAGGCAAGATGCACTTTGTCTCACAAGAAGTCTTGAGAGATATAGGAAATGTATCAATCTTGACTCACCAAAATTCTTTTCCCTCTCTTTTAAGAAGTGGAGTCTGTTGTATTATTTGAAAACATTTTCGACTATCCTCTTAGTGGTAGCCCAGCAAAATTGGATCTGCTTTTATTCTGACAAGAAGATCAAACCAAGGCAAACAAAAGCCAGCCCAAAGACCCCACATCCCTGAATCCAACATCACTTTCCATAATTTTCTTAAATGATCTCTTCAGAGTTGCTGCTAACATAGCACAGCTTGGTTATTAGTTTTCATGCAACTTTGTAAAGGATGCATCATTTTTTCCACAAAGACATAAAAAAACCTATTTTCTATTTCAGCAGCAGTGTCTGCCATTGTACATTGCTTTAACTGATTTTTACAAACTGGAAAGCACTGCCTTAACAACCTCATACACTGATTGTTCATAAGGAACTGGATATAGTTTCCCACAGAGATTGGAAAAGTTACCTTTTTTACTGCATCTCACAGAATTTTCCAGGCATACTGGGTAAAGGATTTGGAGAGCTGTATCCAATAAACCAAATAAATTTTCTAAGCTCTGGTTTCATTGCTGTGCAGGACTGGGTTTGTGTAGTAACTAAATGGGAAATTAGCTGGGAATGTTCATGGAGCTGGAAGGGGCTTCATGGGCCATTGCTCAATGCAGGTTTTTCTGCTAAAGCATCTCCAGCAGGTAGCTGTCCAGCCTCTTTCTGACAATGGACAGAGAAGGAGACCCCACCACCAGTCTGAGCAATTCATTCCAGTTTCTAATGTTCAGTCACAATTAGTTCTTTCTGATGTTCAATCAAAATCTACTGTCCTATAATTTCAAACCATGAAATTTGGTTCTACCCTCTAGGCTAGCAGAGAACAGACCTGCACCCTCCTCTCTATGACAGCCCTTGAAATATTCAAAAAGTGCATTCATGTCATCCCTCAGTCTTCTCTTCACTAAGATGAATGAGCCCAGCTCCTTCAGTCTTTCCTCGGATGTTTTGTTCCTTATTACCCTTCTCAGAACCTGTTCCAACCTGTCTATATCCTTCTTAAAATGAGATGCCCATAACTGAATGAATGAAGTCTGACCAGCAGAGAGAGACTAGTACTTCCCTAGACTAGGAAAAACTAAGATGTTGTTAATGCAAGCTGAGATAGCATCTGACTTCTTTGCTGCAACATCACACTGTTCAGCTTATAACCAACAATAATCTGAAGATCCTTTTCACATTTAGTACTTATAAGCCAAATATCCCCCCTGTAGTGTACCTAGGTGGGGGCAGGGAGGGTGGGCCATCCTGGGAGGCAATTTTTGGGTGGTGCTGCCCTGGGCGAGCCGGGCCCCAAAAGGCTGCTCTCAGGGCAGGACAGTGGTACCCCTGAGGTAGAGTGCCTGGCACCCAGCTGCTGCCTTGCCTCACCTCTCCCCACCATGGCCTCCTAATTCCCAAGCTAGTGGAGCCCGGCCGGTGGCAGCAGCTTTCCTTGGGAGTAAGCCAGGTAGTGCTCGGTGGCATTCAGCACTCGAGGAGTTGTTTGGGAACTGAAGTTTGGGAACTGAAGGCAGCAACCACCCAGGCACTTTAGCTCAGTGGAACGTGGTGGGATTTACTTCCAAGGAGAGGATGCATCTCAGATTGGAATGTCACAAGTGGAAAATTTTCTTCTTAGAAGAAAATGTGCCATGAGGCCTCTTCAGGAAGTGTGGGGGAGTATAATTGTGAGGAAGGCACAGCTGGATTGGCTTCCTCCAAGCCTGCTTGGCCCAATTCGAAGCTCAGCTACTCATCGGGGGCTTTCTTCTACCCACTTGAGGCTATGAACCCTACCTGCACTTACTCAGGAGTCAGGATTTCATCATATTTAGGATTAAAAACCTTAGCTGTCCTTTATCAATTAAATTCAAAGTGGCTGGCCATTGTTGCTGTTCTTGTACACAGTACAAGAGTCCAGATGACAGAAATCATTCTGAATATCTTGCTGGAGTTCCTGGGTCACTGGAGCTTGCTCCTGAAAAAGTTTGCATAGGGCTGAATCTCACTGTTACAGGGGAGGAAACCCCTATTCCCAAATGAAACCTGGCCCCCTCCAGATGTGTTGGACTACTGCTCCCAGCATCCACGGACAGCATATCTCCGCTCTAGGAGTGGCAATTCACTTTTCAAAATAGGTTCTAGCCCCTCTATTCTGTTTCATGTCAAGAAATATCCTTTTTTATTTTATTGAAAAAATTTCATCCTGTCCTATACCCAGAGATCTGGGAGAGGTCTACAGTAAATTTAGCTTTAAGTAAAACAATTAATTCTTTTCTTTTAAGAGTAAGCAAAAAAAAATTACAGTCTCAAAGAAGGATAGGTTTTAAAGGCATCAAATCTCGTCTGATTTTGGAAGCTAAGCTGGGTCAGCCTAGGTTAGCACTTGGATGGGAAACCACCAAGGACTACCAGGTGCTGTAGACTTTATTTCAGAGGAAGGAACTGTCTAAACCACTTCTGAGGATGCCTTGCCTAAGAAAACCCCTATGAAAGTCATGAGGTTGTCATAAATTGACAGGTGAATTGAAGACACAAACACACAACATTTAACAGTTTAAAACAAGCTAAAACAGTTAAAGCCAACTGAATAAAACCATTAGACCCCCCAAAGGCTTTAATAAAAATAACCACATTTTAATTTGGCACCAAAATGAAGCCAGTATCAGCACCAAGCTGACACTAAGAAATGTAGCACCAAGCTGATACTAAGAAATGCATTACACAAACCAGGATGCCAGAGTAGAGAATATTGGTGGTGATTCATCTATTTCCATTTTAATCAGTTTGCTAATCAAAATACCATGGGGGACCTTATCAAATGCTTTGCTGAAGTCCAGGTAAATGATATCTACAGCATTCTCATCATCTATTAAACTAGTGACCCAATCAAAAAAAATAATAAAAAATACAAGGTTAGTTTGGCAGGATTTGTTCTTGACAAACAATGCTGGCTCCTACTAATGAGTGTATTGTCATCAAGATGTCAGCAAAAAGACTCCCGTATAATGTAATATTTTTCCCATTTTAAAAAGGGAAAGTGAAGGCAGAGAGTAGCTGAAGGTGGCATGGGAACATCCCTTGTGAAGTATAATTGGGTAATAAAACTGTAATTGCACTAGAAATGTGTAATGCAATAGAGTACTCTGCACACAGTCAGTAGTGAGAATGATAGTAGATGGTTTGGTGGGTGAAGCAAGGAGAAACACAACATGTTCATTTCTTCCAATAGCATTCCAAGCTCTGGTGCTGAATGTTTTAAAATAGGTGGAAAATTTAAAATACAGAACTTCAGTGTAGTCCCCATGTTATATCTGAAATATAGTGTTGACACTTCTAAAACAAACATGCAGAGCTCTGTCAAGGCTACAAGCCTTTCAAGATCTGACTCCACATTTGTGGAACAGTCTTCCTTTGGACCTCCAGCTGGTTTCGTAAATGGTTTTCGTAAACCGTTGAAGACCTTCCTCTTTGACTCTCCACCTTAAGTCATCAAGATGTGTCTAAGGTGCTGAGATGGGTCGCAACTGGTGGGGTGCTGGGGATTTCATGCCATGTATTGCTGTGGTTTTCTGTTTTAATGTCTTTGTGCCTGATCGTATATGTCATTGTTCTGCCGTTTGGTATAAAGGGGGTTATAAATAAACAATGTTGTTGTTATTGTTGTTGCAATATTCAATCAAATCAAAGATTAAGAACAGCATTAAAATCTAGGAGAAACCCTGAAAATCTTGGGAAAATAGAAATATATTTACTGATCATAATTTGGACGACAGGCAAGATTCTCTGTGAACTGTTCATCACAGGTAGTTTGACTCCACCTTTTAGCAAAGGGTGAGGCAGGGAGGGCTCAAACAATGGCAAGAACAGTACGTAAAAAGCATATTCCCAAACCCATCATTAAAAGACAGAAGGGTATTTCCTAATCCAGGCACTATCTCAGACAAATCAGGAAAAAAAAATGTATTCTCTTTTAATGCTGTTCTTAATTTAATTCGCATTTGGCAAACTGGTTTCATTGATTTCTATTGGATTTGGCTGAACTTCTTTAACACATGGCTGCTGATTGGCTTTTAATGACCATGTTGGCCTTTGACTGATATTTGCTCATTATTTTATTGGTTTACTTTTCCATAAGTCACTTGGCACATTGAGGGTGATGTTTTTAAAGAAACAGAGAACAGTATTAAGCATATTTTAAAGTGAACCAATTAAACAGTCCAAAAAACCCCCAACAACCCCCAAACCCCATCCTTTAGCTCAAATAATCCAGCTTTTCATGTGTTGGAAAAGCTGAAAAGAAAACCTCAGCAAATTAAAAAAAAGAGAGAGAGAGGAGAGAGAGAGAGAGAATGTTCTGTTTTACTGAGAACTTTTTGGATATCTTCCAGTATCTGAACTGGATTGCTAAACTCTCTTGAAAGACACCTTGTGGTTTAGCCATCTTGCTTCTTGAAGTGTTTTAATGAAAGAGTATCAGAGTTTTGAGTTTGATGAAGTTAGGGAAACTTACTTTTGGGACTACAACTCATAGAAGTCCTTATGCAGCATGCTTAGTTGTAGTCTAAGAAAACAATTTTTCCACATTTTGAAATCTCAGCCATATCAATTAACAGACCAGCTGCAAAATGGTACCTGTTACTCTCAGCAGCTTTCCATTGTGAGATGAAATATATTCCAGAGTCAATGAGTTTGGAAAGATGATGCTTCCAGTGTACGCTCTCTTGTCTGTACCCTAGTTCTCTACCAATAAGCTACAGTTAAAGATGAAACAAGCTTGATTATTTTTGCTGGCTCAAAGCAATGCTTTTACTTTGATGGTTCAGATAAACCCCATTTGCATCGAAAGCCTTTCTAGTTCTTGTTATGCAAAATTTAAACTTGGCTTCCTGGATTTCTTTTTAAGTTGAATCAATAGGGAGCTTTTGCAATGTGGGAGGGATATCAAATGCTTCTTTCTATTTCAAACTTCAGTAATCCATTTTTGGCAGATAATCCTTCTGGGTGCCAAGCTTAAAGAAAAATAACAATCTCAACTTCCTACCTGAGGTTGCCTAACATTTTTTTAAATCATTCATGGGTTTTTTTTTAGAAAAATATTTTTCTAAACTTATATCAGGTACATCCTGACACGTACACAGAAGGTAACTTAGGCCATTTCCGCGTGACACTCTTATAGCGTGATGATTCCACTTTCAACCTCCTATGGAATCCTGGAGTTTGCAGTTCCGGGAGGGGCCGGCCAGCCCCTCCCGAAACTGCAAACCCCAGGTTCCATAGGAGGTTGAAAGTGGAATCATCGCACTATACGAGTGTCATGTGGAACTGTTCTTAGAACTTGATCACATGAGATAGTAAATCACAATTACATCTGGATAATAACACCTTCAGTTGGAGCTTATTACATGATGTTGTTCATCTTCTGTTGTTTTCCAGTGAGAGGCTGTTTGGAAAGTGTTTCTTTTTATTAACACACATACAAAATAAAATTGACCTCCTTTCCCACTTCTGTAGTGCTATGATTTCCTGTGTGAAAGTTAAATCATATTTCTATGCTGATTTTAGGTGGCCAGGGTGAGTTCAGTGGGAGCACTGTGGCTTGGGAACATCAGTCCACCTTCAGTGGTGGGGGTGCAGGGTGGAAGAGACGAAGTGAAGAGTTCAATTTGATTTCCTTTCAAGTGACAAAGTAACTGAGAAACATTTAAACTTTTTTACCTCCATAGGAAAAAAAAAAAGCCAAATGACAGCTCTCCTCCCACCCTCACCCACCACAACTGGGGCTTATCAGGAAAACCACAATTTTGCTTACTGCCCCCACCTCCTTTTCTAGCCCCATTCCAGAGTTTCTCTTTCTCTCTCTCTCTCTAACACACACACACACACACCTGGAAATGTAAGTGGAAAAGAGTTTTACACTTAAAAAAAACATTTACAGTCATCCCTCCACATTTGCTAGGGTTAGGGGCACAGGACCCCCATGAAAGTGGAAAAACCATGAATAACTCTAGGCCCTCCCAAACCATATTTAACACACAAAAAAGTATGATCACCATATCCAACCCACCATGGATTCCTTTGAAGCATCAGGGTCCCTTCACAAGGCAGAAATGGGTGGCTGGTGGGGCTTTCTGCCATCTGCAATGCTGCCCCACACCTTTTTAAATAGGGACTTACAAGCCTCATTCACAGTTCCATCTTATGAGGCTTGCAGTCCCTATTAAAAATGGCATATGGAGACAGCAGAGGTGACAGCAAATAATCCGTGAATAATCAAATCCACAAAAGTGAAACCCACAAATGCGGAGGGCTGGCTGTACTTCATTTACCCATTAACTCTTGTGGTCTTCTAACTTCAGACTTAACTAATCACTGGCAGATGAAAGCCAGCATAGGAATACATCAGACAGATCAGTAGCTGCTGACTTTCATCTAATAGTGATTAGCTAAGTTGGAAGCAAGCATCTGGTCTATTCCAATCAGGAAACACCTCCCTGCAAAGGATAAAAACAGCCTTTTAAAATGTAATACTGTTTTTATTTGTCTGTCTATGGTGAGGCATCTGTGTGTGCATGCATGTGTACCAAACTAGGGAAAGAGGCAGGGATAATTTCTTAGAAGGCGTAGCAGCTGCACAATCCCAAGTGTTGTGTGTGATAACCTTTTAGTGCCAATGAATTCTGCAATCCTAGAATGGTTCTGAAGGTGTTAAAGGAAAGAGAACAATCCCAATTGAATAGTATTTTTTTTAGAAACAGTGCTACTGTATTGAGAATAGAGTCCGATGTGGTAAAGCCCTTAGACCAATGGTTTGGAACCTTTCAGAAGCCATAGTAGAGCTAATGGTCAAGGAAGCTGGGATCTGAAGTCTAGGACATCTTGAAGAAAACAGGTTGAGAGCTGTAGTCATAGACTGGGTCAGACCATTTGCTCCATTTACTTCCATATTGCCCACAGTGATGTCCTCTTCATGCATGACGTGTGTGTGTGTGTGTGTGTGGTCTAAAATAGGACTGGGGTAGTGCTTCTTCCCTCTCCTCCTGTTGTTTCCCTGACTAATACCCCTGAGTACAGACATGTGATAAGGAATCTTATGTATGAAGCCACAGATAGGGCTCCATAGTACATATACAACTCAGTGTCCTGAGCTTTTGCACTTATTCTTTATGTAAAAGCTTAAAGATTTATGATATCAAAATGCTGTACAAATGCTGTGTTTTTGTTATGTCCCTTCAAGTTGACTCCAACTTATGGTGACCCTAAGGGGAGCCGATCATGGGGTTTTCTTGGGAAGATTCATTCAAAGAAGGTTTTCCATTGTCTTCCTCCAAGATTGAAAGCATATGACTTGCTTAAGGTCACCCAATGGGTTTTCATAGCTAAATGGGGAATTTGAACTCTGGTCTCCCAGAGTTTTCACCTAGCACTCAAATCACAACACAATGCTGGATCTGTTATACAAATGCTATTTATAAATAAGTAATATATTCAAACTGTAGGCCTTAGAATTGTTACTTCACACTTAGTTTAACTTCCTGACATTTTGCGTAGCATGGACCAGGCATATAAAGAATTCTTGCAAAAGTTTTCATTATTGATAAGACAGGATATCCCAATAGGCTGAGACACTCTGTTGAGAAAATGACAATCCCCATGAGATTTCTCACCTTGTGTGAAAGAAAAGACAACTCTTTCAATCAGGTTTTTCGCAATTTGCCCAAGAAGTACCTGTGTAAAACTAGAATCATGGAACCACAGAATTGGATGGGATCACAGGGCCAATCTAGTCCCACCCACTGCCATACACAACTAAAGCACTCCCAAAAATTGGCCATCCAAATCTGCTTAAAGATTTCCAAGGCAGTTTATTCCACTAAACAGCTCTTACAGTAAAGAAGTTCTTGCTGTGTTTAGGTAGAATCTCTTTTCTTGTAATTTGAATCTATTGTTTCATGTTCTAGTCTTTGGAGCAGCAGAAAACAAAAAGCTAGTATCTGGAGCATCAGAAAGCTCATCTTTTCTACTCACAGAGCAAGGACAAAAGAGAAGCTTATTGATCAAAAAGACGCACGCAAACTGTTCAGTGTTTCTGCTTTATAAAAGTCCATGTAACAGGACATCAACAATTGTAATTTGTGCAACAATTCCTTCATGCCAAAAGTGATCTTGAAAATATGAAATACTCTGATCTAGAATGTGCAAAAATCTCTTGCCATGTCTCCAACAAGTAGAAAAATGGTAAGGTTTCCCATTCCCTCACACAAGATTAGAACAAGGAATGATGTACATCCTTTCTATGATTTGGTTCACAGCTTCTTTCACAGATCTGTGAAAGTGACTCAGAAATGGCTCTTGCTTCTTCAAGGCAGCCACCCATTAGCACTCATTGCTTCTTTGCAGATTGAGTGTGTTTGTACAAAATTTTGTACTCAGGAAAATGCATTCATATTTTTGTATGGAATTTTTCTTCATCTGTTCATTGTTGTATATGATTTCCCCTGCTGTACGTATTTTTCTATACATTTTAAAATTAGAGAATTCCTTAGGGAAATGTAGAAAGGATGCAAAACAAAGGTTAAGTGTGTTCAGCTTTGGGAAGAACAAATTAAATCAGATTCATACAAATTTCACCCTCATTCTTAGTATTCATCCCACTATTCTGCAAGGCTTTTCTCTGCTTAATTCTACCCCTTGAGTTTATTTTCTTCTTATTACTGTTATCCTTGTATAATGCAGATAATTTATCTTTCTGGAGTTCAGTTTATTCCTTTTGCAGCTTTATCGTAATCTATGCAAGGCATGTATTCGAGTGGAGGAACAATTCAAAAATAGATGATAATAAATATATAATAAATAAACCAAGACTACCTGACTTACAGGCAGTACTGAGAGCTGAAGAAAACAAACAAAAGTAAGGAAAAAAACCCACAGAGACAAAACTAACAATAAATAAGTTAAATTAAGCAAGAAGAGAAGCAAAAGCTTATTTTAAAAGAAATGTTTTCAATTGCTGGCAAGATGGGGCCTGAACTGGCTGTGTGACTACCCAGGAGAGAGATTGTGGTAGAGTAACGGATTGTTCTATGAAAATGTCAACTCAGCATGCAGTGGCATGAAAAGGGCAAATTCCGTATTAGGCTATCTTTTCTCTTCTCTTTTTAAGGACAAGAATTGAAACTAAAATGGCTAGCTACTATTATAATACCATACCATAGATTTATGGTGTGTCCTCATTTGGAACATCAAGCACCTTCCATAAAAGGAAAAGATAAGTTTTTTTTTAAACTTCAGAGGAATGACAAATCAAGGGACACATAAATGGCAGACTTTTATAAAAGACTAGTGTTACATACTATCAATATGGTACTCTGATGCTCAAACAACTACACCATGCTGGGTCTCAGACTATGACCCTGGAGACCAGCAGGGTTCAATTCCCCACTCAGCCGTGGCAACTCCATTGCCTGACCTTGGGTGAATCTCCCACTCTCAGCCCCCAGAAAACCCTGTGATGGGTTCACCTTAGGGTTAGAAATGACTTGAAGGTACACAACAACAATATAGTGCTCTGGTTGTCAATCTTGCTGCTGCATTTTGCACTAGCTATACCTTCTGAGCCATCTTCAACAGCAGCCCCCCACCAGCTCCGAGTGCATTGCAATAGCCAAACTGGGAAGTTACCATTGCATGGACTACTGTGGCCAGACTAACTACTTCAAATTTTGTGATCTTGTTTTCAGTTCAAAAATTGGATCTAAAAGTTGTGTATGTTACAGAAAAGAATGGGTAAATTGTATATATTAGTGAACATTGTGTGGATTTCCACAGTGTTTTTTAATACTGACTCAAACAGAAATTGGAACGAGCAGAATTATCATAGAATCACAGAATCATAGAGATGGAAGAGACCACAGGGGCCATCCAGTCCCACTTCCTGCCATGCAGGGACGCACATCAAAGCACTCCCAACAGATGTCCAGCCTCTGCTTAAAAAGCTCCGAAGAAGGAAACTCCACCACTCTCTGAGACAGCATATTCCACTGCCAAACAGCTCTGACCATCAGGAAGTTCTTCCTGAGGTTCAGGTGGAATCTCTTTTCCTGTAGTATGAATTCATAGCTCCTTGTCCTAGTCTCTGGAGCAGCAGAAAACAAGCTGACTCCCGCCTCAACATGACATCCCTTCAAATATTTAAGCATGACTATCATGTCCCGTCTTAAGCTTCTCTTCTGCAGACTAAACATACACAGCTCCCTAAGCCACTCCTCATAGGCCATGGCTTCCAGATCCTTATGCTTGAGCATATGCAAAATCTTCACGTACTGTATATAAACGAATTTATCTTGTAAATCAGAAGAACAAACTCTGGCCTTCCAGATGTTGTTGGACTGGAAGTTCCATCAGATCTATCCAGGATAGCCAACAGTGAGGAATTTTCAGCATCTTCAGGGACACATCCTGCCTACCCTTGTTGCAAACAGTGCTGAGCTATGTAGATCAGTTGTCTGACTTGGCATGGCACAGCCTCCTGTCTATTCCCAGTGTTGGCATACGGAGGTCTTAGCTTTAGAAGGCCTACATGGGCTTGCTATGGATGCCCATGTGTGTCATAAGATAGCTTTAACATTTCACTTTGTGACCCTTGTTTGTCATCTAGGAGTAATATGTGTTCTTATAAATTAAATATATTTTTATCTCTTTACTAGTTCTGGCAGTTTGGAGACTGGGTGGATGTGGTGATAGATGACCGACTTCCTTTCCTCAATGGTAATTACTTATTTGTCCATCCCCGTAGCAGAAATGAATTCTGGCCACCTTTGCTTGAAAAGGCCTATGCCAAGTAAGTATACATACAATCCATTTCTCTTTGAGATTCTGTTTCCATCATTGAGTATGCCTTGTGCCATGCTTAACTGACATGACAGGTAATTACTTTGTGACTTATGTAAGTAGAACACCATTGCAAAGGACATATACAATCGCCTGAATCCTATTGATTGTCCTGTCTAGAGTAGATTCCATTGGACTAATTGTTGAATGGTAGGTCAACACTCAGGTAAATAACATTGACATAATAGATCTATTCTAATTAGGACTAATAGTAGGCTTCAGGTCAAAAACCATTTTTAGGGAAAAGGCACATTTCCTATGTTTGTTGATGGAGTCCAGTGGTTAACAGTGCAAGGTCTAGAGATGTCTATTCAGATGTATGTCTCACTGAGTTGTGTGAGATTCCATCATAGGTCAGTGAATATAGGACTTAATTACTGGGATGTGTATGGAAAGTTTGGTTCTATTAAAAGTTCATTCTGTTTTGGAAACCAGCACCTGTCATTCTTATTCATTTTCTGTCTGCCTTCTCTAAATGGGTTTTTCCATTCACATAGGTGAAAAACATGTGCATTATCCTACTGCTGTATGCTAACACAGGCACAGTGAAGACAGCCTCCTCAGTTATACCTGATGCCAAGCAGTATTGCTTCATTTCATTTCATATGACCTCCATTTTCACTAAATTTGGATGAACTTTCAGCTTCTTGGGAATCATATGCAGCTCTAAAGCCACCATTGGCCCTTTCCTGCAACTGAATTAAACAAAGTAGGATGCTCAACAGCAATACAAAGGAATAGATAATAACAAGCTGATCCGTAAAAGCTGGCTTTTGAGACTCAAATATGTTTCAGATTAGGAAGAGTTGACTCAGGCACCACTTTGCTGAACAGCATTTTTATTCCAGATTGCAATTACATTAAGATGGAAAGAAATGCTGTTTATGAGATTTTCTGCAAGTGGATTTTCCCCTGTGCATACTATAAATTTCTTTCTTGCCAGTCTAGGTAGGGAACATTATTTTAAAATGCAATTAGCCATGGATTTCATTTTCTGATTCTCTGTGTTACTTAGATAGTGTACTTACTGTGGGTTTTTTTTAACAGCACGTATTCCTGTTATCTACAATTGATTCTGATTCATCTGCCCCCTTCCCTTTTTTGCATTTGTGATCAAAAGCCCAAGATAAAGAAACACACTTGAAAGATGCCACCTGGTGGTACCCAGACAAGATGCTATCTGATGAACATTCAATGACCTGAACAAAATAAAAATGAAGTAATCTAAGATTATTGCCCATGTTGTACATAGATTTGCTAGTGCTTAATTCCATTCTTAACCCATACGCTCAGTGATTTCCATCAGATCACCTTCCAGCAGTGCAATTTGCTTTATGAATTCAGAAGATTGTAAACATGGAACCAGGGGAGTTGCTTGAGCTCTCAGAATGTGGTGTATGATGTTGTATTTATGTTCAAAAATTCAACAAGGTACAAAGGCCTGCCTAAGGAGATCCAGAGATTTTAACTGAACAGAAAAGAAATGTAGTTAAAATATAAGACATTTCCACACTAGACTGTTGTAGAGCTATTATTCCACTTTCAACGTCCTATGGAATCCCAGAGTTTACAGTTTAGGGAGGGGCCTCTAAGGCCCCTCCCTAAATTGCAAACCCCCGGATTCCATACGATGTTGAAAGTGAAATAATAGCACTATAACAGTCTAGTGCAGAAATTGCCATAGTGTGTTTTCAGAGTGATATTATTTTTATTTTTATTTATACTTAAATATATAACAATAATAGTAATCTTAACCAAAAGACAGATGCCTTTCTTTGGAAGCAAAGAGATTTTACTGCCTCAGGTGAAAGACAATATGCCACTTCCCCATGCTTCCATGTACAGTAGCTAACAGGATTAGCAACTGAATCTTACTTCAGTGCTAGAGATGGGCAGCAAGCTTCTTTAGGGGCTCATACATTTCTATCTATGCAAAAGCAGGTTTTCCCTCCCACTGATGTTAGGTCAGAAGGGGCAGCTGTGGAGACTGCCACAGTTGTCTTTCAGTCTCCTTCCCATGGCATGTATAAGGGTTTAGGTCTGTGACTAAGTCCTTGCAGGATTCTTGGTCTTGACCCTGTTCTTTGCAGAATCTTGCACAGTACCTCAGATCCAGCTGGCTGCTCAGATGCAGGACAGGTGGAGCAGCCAGCAGCCAGCTATATGAGGGTTGGGGTTACTCTGCAGTCTTTGCCATCGTGACATGGTCTACAGTGCTGCCTGGAGCCTCTCCTGACTCTTCAGTGTTCCTGGCCCTGCTGATAGCTGATCCCAGGACTTGGATCTTAGCCTGTTTTCTGGACCTACCTCTGGCCCTGTGGACTCTTGGTACCTAGTGTACTGCCTTGAGCCCTTGCTGTCCCCTGACCTTCTGCCTGTCTCTTGGACCTGCTTCCAGCCCTGTGTATGCCACTTGCCTGGAAGCATCCTGTTGCCTTGGACTTTTGTGTGCTCTGACCTCCTGCCTACCTCCTGTACCTACTCCTTGCCTCTGACTCCCTGGACTCTTGCTAACCAGAGGACTGTTGCCATGGACTCTTGTTGTGCCCTGACCCTCAGCTTCCTGACCTAGCACCCATCCCTAGGCCCAGCCCTAGTGCCTGTACTTGGTGGCCCTTGCCACCCATGCCCCAGACCCTGAGAGCATGTGATTGGCCACTGTGTGAAAGAGGATGTTGGATTAGATAGCTCTTTGGTCTAATCCAGCAGGCTGTTTTTATGTTCCTTTAGACGATAACCTGGAAAATTTTCTTTTACAATCTCTGGTCTAGAGGAGGCCAGATCCAGCCTTTCTCACAGGAGAAGGAATCAAACAGCCCTCCAGATGTTATTGGATTGCAAGGACCAACAGTCCTAGCCAGCAGAGCCAGCTGTAAGGAATGCTTGGAGTTGTTTTCCAGCTACATTTGGCAACCTGTATGGATTGCTATTGCTGCTCTGTTACCCTAGGAGCTGGGGGGACACGAGGGTCCACCCACAATGCAAACTTCTCCTTAGAATTTGGGGAAATTATAGCTCAAGGGAGGCCTGTGAGAAGAGGGTAACAGCAGGATCTTTTCACCTGTGTATTCAAGTGCTAACTGTAGAGAGGACTCCAGAAAAGTATTTTATTCAGATGATGATAATAATAATAATAATTTATTTCTATCCTGCCTCTCCCCATGGATCGAGGTGACGAACAACAATAATACATTAATTACATTAAAAAACATTAAAAAACATACCCAATCCTCCCCACCCACCAACCTAAAACCAACCCCCTAAAACACACAACAATTAACAATTAACAACAATCAACTGACTATTAAAAGAACAGCAAGACAGTTGATGGGAGGTGGTGTAAGTACTAGTCTGGGAAGGCCTGTCGGAAGACTGGTAATATGCCGGGTCTCCTCCAGCAGGCCATTCCATAACTTGGGAGAGATAGGAGAGAAGGTCCTCTTGGTAACCGCAGCCAACCTAGTTCTGACTGGCTGCAGTAAATTCCTCCCAGTGTACGGGGTGGATTATATGGGAGAAGGCGTTCCCGCAGGTAGGTTGACCCCAAGCCATAAAGGGCTTTAAAGGTAATAACCAACACCTTGTACTGTGCCCGGAAACTAATAGGCAGCCAATGTAAAGACTTCAGAATTGGTGTTATGTGGTCAGTTTTAGGTCTACCAGTGACCAACCTGGCTGCCATATTCTGAATTAATTGAAGTTTCTGGACTAAGCCCATGGGTAGCCCTATGTAGAGCGCATTGCAGAAGTCAAGCTGTGAAGTTACCAGTGCATGCACCACTGTTTTTAGGTGTTCCAGCTCCAGAAAGGGGCACAGCTGGCGTATCAGTCAAAGTTGATAACAGGCACTCCTGGCCACCGCATCTATTTGAGCTGTCATTTGAAGTGGCGAGTCCAGGAGCACCCCCAAGCTGCAGGAAGTGTGACCCCGTCTAGAACTGGTTGACAAACCGCCATACCTGGGCTAGGGCCCTTAACAGCAAGTATCTCCATCTTATCTGGATTCAGCTTCAGTCTGTTTTTCCTCATCCAGTCCATTACTGCTTCAAGACATTTGTTCAGAGGCGAGATGCCACCCTTAGTTGATGCTATTATCCGAGGCATGAAGAGATATGTCTGGGTGTCATCAGCATACTGATAGCACCTTGCTCCATGTCTCCTGATGATCTCTCCCAGCGGTTTCATGTAGATGTTAAATAGCATTGTGGACAGGACAGCATGCTGAGGGATGCCAGATTTAAGCTCCTTTTTCAAGGAGCAGCTGTCCCCAAGCATCACCATCTGGTATCTACCTGAGAGATAGTGCAGTGCCCCCAATCCCCAGTCCTCGCAGGCATTCCAGAAGGATACCATGGTCTATGGTATCGAAAGCCGCTGAAAGGTCCAAGAGTACCAGCAGGGTCACACTTCCCCTGTCGATACCTAGGTGAAGATCATCCACTAAGGTGACCATGGCAGTCTTGACTCCATATCCTGCCCTGAAGCCAGTTTGAAATGGGTCTAGATAATCTATTTTATCCAAGACAGCTTGGAGCTGAAGACACCAACAGCCCTCTCGATCACCTTGCTTAAAAATGGGAGATGGGAGACTGGGCTATAATTATTCATATCCAGGGGATCTAGGGAGGGCTTTTTTAGAAGCGGCCGTATAATCGCTTCTTTTAAACAAGCTGGAAAATTGCCCTCCCTGAGGGATGCATTAATAATGTATCTTAAATGGGTCTTAATTGCAACTCCTCCCTGGATGACCAGCCATGAAGGGCAGGGATCAAGAGGACAAGTTGTCTTTCTTATATTTCCAATGAGCTTGTCTACGTCCTCGGTACTCACTGACTGAAACTGATCCAGTATAATCCTGTTCACGGAGTCGCCGGACACTCCATTTGTAACCTCTGCTATAACACCAGCATCCAAGTTGGCTCTTATCTGAGAGATTTTATCTGCGAAATGATTATTCAAAGCATCACAGCAAGCTACACTAGGTTCTAACAGCAAGTTCAGGGGAGTGGGTAGCTGAGTCAGATCCCTTACACACAAACACCACAAGAAATCAAACATGCTCAGGAATCATACAAGGCTATCAGAACGTGAGGTGTGAAAGGTTGGATAGAGAGAGATTAGAGGTGGAAAGAGTGATAGTTACCAGATCTGAAGATGAAGGTTAAAGTAGAGGGGTTCAGACAGCATCTGAGGGTAGCACAGAACAGCAGTTTGGGTGCTATGTCCAACTTACTACAGTTTGCTGGGGCTGAAGCTAGGGTCTATATACCCTGGCCCTTTTCGCACGGGCTTTCTGTCGCGCGACAGCCCCGTGAGTCTCGCGGGAGTGGGAGTGTCGCTCTGCACGATGCACTCCCACTTCCGCCGCTCTCACGGGGCTGATGCTGCATGAGCGCGTATTTTTTGATTTTCGCCTCAAAGCGAAAATCACCCGCGCTCAGGCAGTGCTCCCGGCGCCCACACGCACTTACCTCCTGTGCGGAGCATCGGGGAGGAGGCCGGGTCGCGCTTCCTTCCCTCCGCCCCTGCGGAAGGAAGGGGCGGGGCGCTAACGCGACGGACGCGACACCTCCTGCTTCGCGCGCGCGGGAGGGGCCGACGTGACACCTCCTGCTTTGCAGGGGGTGGACGCGGCAGTCTCCTGCTTCACAAGGGGGGGCGACGCGCGAGCCGCAGCCGCCTCCGGGAGGCTGCCGCTTCCCCGCTCGTTCCTTCGCCTGCGGAAGGAAGGGGGGAAGTGGCAGCCTCCCGGAGAAGGCTTCTCGTGCGACCCGCCCTCCCCCGCTTGCGCTAGAAGCCTCAATGCGAAAAGGGCCCCTATTTCCTACACTGAAGGTGGGTACGTAGACAAAAGCAGTAATGGCTTTTCCATGGAACTGACAAAGGAGTCTGGAATGAGCTGATTACTTTAACTCCAGGGTGACAAAACATTGATAGGAGTCATGAAGATCTCTTATTGTCTGAACAGGAAGGGGGTCTAGAGAGGATTTCCATGTGGCAATATCAAGGGATTGGTTCTCCTGGGCAGTTGGCCCTCCATTTTATTTGGGAGTGAACAAAGTCAGAGGTGTTGAAAGAATTAGCATAAACCCATTAACGTTAGGGTTTCCTGCCAAATCCTTTCTGAACTTATGACCTGACTATGTCTTCGATCAGTTTGACCTGGCAGGACACTTTCTAGTCAGAGTGTCCTCAATCATAAATATATCCAGTAATGAAAATAGAACATCCTGCAGGATGCGGGATATGTAGTGTATGATAACAGTTCTATCACCCATGGCTATAATTATTGTTCTTCCCAACTGCCTCTTGTCTTAAACTTAAGACCATAAGCGTGGCCCACAACTAAGTCTCATGACTGTACTTACTGTTTCCTTCCTTCTCTGTGGACAGTGGTCTCCTGACAAGAGTCTTCAGTTTACATAATAGCAGGTGATGTGGTACATCTCTTCCTGGACTTGCACCATTTTGGCTTCAGATGTGAAATCTCAAGAACACATAGTCTGTCATATTAGGGAAGAAATGCTTCAATGCACACAGAAAATGTTGTAAAGAAAAGAAATCTATCATAGCCTTCAGTTTGATAGAATCAGTCACTCAATAAATCACTTGATTTCTATCCTAGCTTTTTCCCCAGAGAAAAAGGAAGGTCATTTGTCATAGAATCATAGAACTGTAAGGGTTGGAAGGGGCCGTGTGGGACATCAAGTCCAACTACCTACCCAGTGCAGGATTTCCAGCTAGAGCATCCCCAGTAGGTAGCTGTTTAGCTTCTTTTTGAAGATGTCCAGAGAAGGAGACCCTATCAACTCTCTCAGTAACTGGTTCTATTGCCAAACTATTCTCACTGTCAAGAAGTTCCTTCTAACCTTCAATCAAAATCTGCCCTCCTCTAATTTAAAACCATTAGACTTGGTCCTACCTTCTGGAACTGGAAAGAACAAATATGCACCTTTGTCTTTGTAATGGATTTTTGGGTAATTAAAAAGTGCAATCTTGTCAAGTGATTCCTAACTTGCACTTTCCAGAGATATCTCTCTCTCTCTCTCTCTCTCTCTCTCTCACACACACACACACACACACACCACTTTTCTTTTCTCATGGGACCCAAAGGGCAGTTACAACCCAATAGCAGTTTTACTATATGCTCTGATGTTTCTGTGCAAATTATCTTTCCCTTTTTGTATTTCCTTTTAGCCACCCCAAGCAAGCTACTCCCCTTTGGCAGGCTCAGGGCCTTTCCACACTCCATTTTTATAGTGCTACTATTCCACTTTCAACATCATGTGGAATTCTGGGGTTTGTAGTTTACTGAGGCCAAAGAGCTTTCTGGCTGAGAATTTTAAATGCCCCTCCCTAAATTGCAAACCCCAGGATTCCATAGGATGTTGAAAGTGGAATAATAGCACTATAATGGTGTGGTGTGGAAAGGCCCTTGGTCAACATGGCAAAACAACCTTGCACGTGTCCATTAAATTGATATTTGAAATATAAATGTTGTTTGATAGCAGAAATCTTCATCCCAACATGATAGTGATCAATTCTATTTAGTTGAAAATGTCAAAACTGACCTTTACCCATGTACATATCTGTTTATTTTGATTGTAGCTCATTTTCTTCTGGGAAGAGCTATAGTTGTTCAAACAGCCTCATTCACGAATCATGCTTATACTCTTATTTGCACGTGATGGTGAGAAAGATGATAATGGCCTTACAGTTTCCTTTCCTTGCATCTGCCTACTTTATGTCTTAAAATCACAGATAGTAAAATGGCCCAATAAAAATAAAGGTAGATGACTGTTTCATTTTCTACAATATTCCCAATTTTTTTCAAGCACCAACTTATTCTGTCCTTTTTCCACATAAGTTTGTGAATTTTTGTTAAAGTCTGCACAAAAAATTTGTATGCATTTCCTCTATCTTATATATTTCTTGCCAGTAAATTGTCTTTAAAAAAGTGAAATTTTGCAATTAGTTTCCCCAATATATGCCTTTTTGTGTGCTCTTTTCATTAATGTATGCAGCCCTTAAGGTATGAATTTCTGATCTGAGCACCGTGTCATAAATGCAGAGAAGTGAGAAAACCAAAGGAGGCTAGTGTTCCACTTCATTTTATTAGTTAATGAGGTGTGAATATTAGTTAAGGAAGTGTGAGTTGTATCATTCATTTTATATTTAAATACAAGCTGAATAACTTTCTCTTCTTTACAGTAAAAGTAAATTTCAGTCTGTGCCTGAAAAGCCATGTTTACAAGCATCACTTAAGGTGTTTCTTTGTGTTTTGTTGCTGCTGAAATTCAGATACAAAACTCTACATGTTCTTAAATCTGTAATGCACATTTGTATTGGTTTTTAGTATTACTTTCTTTCGTTCTTTCTTTCTTTTTTTTAATGTGTGTTATCTTTGGCTCTAGCTGCCAGGAATATCTTTGGCAGGCAAGGAGCACTGTGAGGCAATTTCAAATTGTCTGCATGAGTAGGTGAATGAATGACTGAATAACAACATGTGCATTCAGATCAAAACTATTTCTCTTCCAGTTTTTAGTCCATATTAAGAATGTTGAAGCATAATGTGAGGCTTTAGCAACAAAAGCTTACCATCACTTAAGAAAACACACCATGAATCTGCTATAACTTTGCTGTCCATCAAACCTCTCTCCTATCAGCTGTTACACAATACAAATACTACATAAATACAGGTAATATTCTCTTTCTTCTACTACTTTGAAGTTTTCTTTTATCTTCCAGGTTGCGTGGTTCCTATAAAAATTTGGACCAGGGATACCTTTCAGAAGCTTTGGTGGACTTCACTGGTGGAGTTCAGGTGTCTTTTAGCCTTAAGAACCCCCGTAGTTCTCTATTTGATATGCTAAAAACAGCTGCGGAGTCAGGCTGTCTTATGGGATGCACCACTCCTGAAGGGGTAAGTCAGTAATTCTTTTGTTTCAAAATTCTATTGTATATAAATACCAATCTTTCTTGTGATCCGGTTCCACAAGAGGAGTGCTGCTACTGAAAAGTCCCTGTCTTAAGTATCTAACAACCTCCGTCTTTAAATGGCTGGGTACAGATTTCATAATGGCTGTGAACTATGGGCAGTTCCATATGGAGGAGACAGGACTATAATATAATACAATGGTGTGATATAGTGTAATATGTGCCATATGTAATGTTTGAGCACATCTTCTAACCCTGGCAATTAAAATGGAATAATAGTACTATGACTGTTTGGTGTGAAAGGGCCCCTAGACGACTTTAATAATGTGCTTGGAGTCAATCCCCCCACTTCCTGACATTGTGTTTGCACCCTGGACCATGCTCTGTTGGGCCTCAGTAAAGTATACCCACTCCATCAAGCTCTCATCCATCAGTCTAACAGGGCTCCATAAATTTCTTGTGTGCATGCATGTATGTCCATATTATCGTTTAAAGTATTTCTTTATCACCTCCCAACCCACAAGAGTTCCCAAGGCAATGAAAAAGAAAACAGTTAAAAAAATACCAAGATATTGTACTGCTTTAACTTTCACTACTTTGACTGCTTCGTACAGGGAAAGCACTAAGTATCCAACAGGCCTCTCCACAGGGCAACTAGAGCTGCATTTAATTTGGGTGTGTGTGTGTCATATATTGTATGGGTCCTTGTGAAAAGCTGACATCCAACTGGCAGACTTTGGAAATGTTGGACTACTTTTTTGGACTACAACTTCCATAATCCTGCAGCAGAACAGCTAGTGGCACTGCCAGCTGTGGGTTTCTGGGAGCTGTATTTTTTTTCTTCCAGACATATCAGCACCTTTAAGCATCACTGTGACTGAGCTCCTGCCTTAAAATGATGCCATCCCCCATTCCCAAACAAACTACATAGTCATTTGTTGGATCAAATGTATATACGTTTGTGAGTGCTTTTACATTGTGTTTTTTTGTTTGTTTGTTTGTTGTTTTGTTTTTTCCCCCATTCAGAAGTTTTCACATAACATGATTTTGGAGAATGGAATTGTGCAACTTCATGCTTACACTGTTGTATGGGCAACAGAGGTAAAAATAAAACCCTCCCTGTTTTTCTTTATTGGTTTCTTCTGTCCTAATGAGTGACTGGCTACTGTTTTTCTTCTCTTTTCATAGATTCATTGCTTTTAGGATAACACTGTGTTGATCTAATCTAGCGCTGCCTATTTCACAGAGAACAGTTAATTTTATTTCTGCCTTCCTGAAATGTTTGAAACCCCAGGGACATTTTGAACAACTAAACGGATGATTAAGTTAGCAAGGTCATCCACTGCTAGCCATTTCTAAACAAGGATTCGAGAGTGTTGAAACTCTGAACCTGTAATTAACACTTATCATTGCTTCAGTTCAGTCATACTCACTATCAACAAACAGACCATGAGTACCTTTTAAGAGATCAGATTTAATGAACAAAGTCTTCTGATGCAGTGAGTCAAAAGGATCTGCCTGTGTCAGGGAAAAAATGCTGGAGGGTCTCTGAGAGGACAAGGCCGAGTCTCCAGAGCTTACTTCAAACTTTAATTGAGTTATCCAAGGTGCTGAATTTGTTTTGGGGTTAGGTTTCAGATCCTCAGAATGAATTGTGTGTCAGAGTCACTGCCCCTCTTATACAGTGGCTTCCACAGCACCTTGAGACCTGTTACCAATCAAAAAGGATATTGACAAGGTGGCTTCACCATATATTCTCAAAGACATGCAGAAGCCCCCTTAGTAGTAGCATATATACCTTGAAGTTGCCTGTCGACTTCTGGTGACCTCATGAATTTTATTGGGTTTTCTTAGGCAAGGAATATTCAGAAGTGGTTTTGCCACTTCCTTCCACTGAAATATAGCCTACGGACCTGGTATTTGTTGGTGGTCTTCCATCCAAGCTGACCCTGCCTAGCTTCCAAGTGAAGACAGGAAATGATGCCTGGCAGAGAAGCTTTCTTAAGGCATACTGTGACAGGCACTTATTTCTCCTCAGACTGGTTGGCAGTTTCACTCTAATAAAGTGCTCTGTCAATATTGTTCAGCCTTGACTCCACTCTTTTATCACATTCTTAGGGTCTAAGTGTTCACTGAACTAAACAGTTTACTTAAGGTAGCATATTCTCTTTATTATCAGTGACTCTAGATAATTCAGACTGACTCAGTAGTTATAAAATAAACTGCAACATTTGTTATATTCACATTGGAAAAAACATTTCTTGTTAGAGTTCATGTATAGTCCAGTGTTGATACATTAAATAGTCAAACTTCTGACAGACTATGCCAATAAGTCCCTGCTTTAGACATTAGTCCTCTGTGTCTTTTCCTCATCTGTTTAAAAACACCAAGCTGCTGTTTCTGGCTTGTTCTCACTGAAGGCTCAAGTCACACAGAAAATTTGCCTTGTATAGAATTCCTTTCATCCATAAGCCACACTCATGCCTATCACTGTGCTGGGTTTCATTTTTGAGGTGCTATTCCTGTTGCAAAGCAATCTACCATCAAGTTGCACTGGCATTCCAAAAAGCTCACCGGCAAAGCAACTATGTCACACATACCCATAATGAGGGATAGGCTGTATCCATGTCAACCTCCACACATTCACTTTAAAGCCTAAGTACAGGCTCTGCAATCACATGGAGTACTGGGGGGTTCAGGGAACATGTGTGATCATATAAATTGCCAGCTGTTGACTGCAAAGAAAATGTATTGTTACAGCTTACAAAACACAAATTGTACCAAAAAAGGAAAAAAAGTGAGAGCAGTCAAGGAATTTCATTCCTGTTTCACACAAAAGGAGAACCAACAACAACAATAGCAAAATCATTTCAGTTAAAACATTGCTTAGATTCTGAGTCTTAAGACATGACTACTTGGAAGAATCAAATTGAAAACCAACTGACAAATGTAGAGGTATTCAGAAGTGAGTTGCTTTTTCTCCCCACTACTACTGCTACTACTCTTATTCTTCCGCCGTTACTTGTATGATGGAGTGAGGTGCTGAAAGGCAGTGTAATCTCACTGTGGACCTCTTCTCTGATGCCATGGGATTACTTCTCCTGGCTTGTCTTTGATGTTGTGAGGTTGGGATGTCACCATGTGATACTGGAGATGTATATTCCAGCCTGTTATGATGTATATTCCAGCCTGTTATTAATTTTAGCTATTAATTAATCTTTGCTGCCACCACCCATTGAATTCTGAATACTTGGACAGCACAATGGGATGCTGTCCAGAACATGTCAATCCCTAAGCTTAAGGATCTTCCTTTCCCCCCAGTCTATCTAGCATTGGCATGGGAAGGAGAGAACCAGGGTTTTACAGAAAGGATTTATTAAAGGCATGCACATGAACAAGGCAAATAACACACATGGGAGGCTCCCCCTCCCAGGCACGCTTAGTTACAAGTGGTTACAAAAGAACAGATATAAAAGCACAGATACATTCTTTAGATCAGCTAGCTCCAAAATAACAGAAAAGTCCCTAACGCGACTAGATAACTATTTCTAGTACTCACAGATGTTCCTAGGCTTAGATGTTCTATGAGGAAGAAGCCAGGAGGTGAGACTAGGCCTACAAGCCTGCTACTGGCACAGAACCCCTGTCCAGAAGGTTCCTTGGTTGTTGTCTCTTTGTTATCTCTCTGCCACATGGCCTTCCAAGAAGTTTTATAACTTCTCCTTGGAAGCATCTTGAAGATGCTCAACTCTTACCTTTGGATTGGTCAGTTCTCACCCTGTGACCTGTGATGCTGACCAACAGTAAAATGTAATCTAATCCCAACACCTCATTAACCCTTAGTTTACCTGAAGAGGGAAGTGTCCCCCTTTAGCTAAGTCTAGTTAATGGGAAGCCCCATTATCACAGATGTCCACATGTGAGGTGTGCATATCTGTAATAGATATGCACAGGTAGGTTACATTAGCTTCCTTGCTATTAACAAAGGCTGGTGGCTCTGAATATTGGTGGAGGAGAGGGATTGAAGCCAATCCAGATTTTAGTCTTTATTTCAAAGGAATTATCCAAACTATTGAGGGTTTTTGTTTTTTGTTTTTTTGATGGCGGTGGAGAAGAATGTTCAGCACCAGAGATAGCTGTTTTAATGTTCCTACTAAAAAGCTAGACACTGATACTGGAGTGTCCAGCTTCCACTACTACTAAGTAGACCCCGATTCTACAAAGACCTTCTTATTCAGACAGGCCTCTTCATAGTTCATCTGGCAGAAGGGGCTTTTAATGGGGCTGTGCTTTTATCTTTTCTATTGTGTTCTCAATATGTTCCAAACTGTTTTAACTTAGTGTTTTCTAGCAGAATTGTTTGTTTAATTATTTTTTAATTTTTTAAATTCTAATTTTAATTTTGCAAATATGTGTTTTTAGCTGCATCTTGTTTTAAATTGGATGTAAGCTATCTTGGATCCTGTGCAAGGAGAAAGCCAGGATATAAATGACATTAATTAATTAATTAATTACATAAATTAGCCTTTTCAAAGAAATCTGAATTCAACCTATTTCTTTCCATCAAATCCACTATTTTTAAAATTTTCACTAATCAAATCTTAAGTGCTCATCTGTGTTTGGTATGAGCTTGAAAAGAGTTGTGTTTACCATGAAGGAGAGTCTAAAGCATCATGAAGGGAACTATATTGACTCCTACACAAAAAGCTGTGGGCTCAGTTACACAGCCTAAGCTCATGGTGCCAGCAACTGCTAAAGTGAAGGGTCAAGAGTTCAGAGTGGGATGAAGAAGTTGTTTTCTTTACCTGCAAAGCCTCTGCTTCTCAAGTCTAAAACCTTCCTTTGCCCAGACACTAATATCATCTTCTGCAGAGGGAGATCAATTTGGCAGGAAGAAATAATCCAGCAATCAGAAAAGAAAGCAAAGGATTTACTCCAGAGAAGTGGTTTTGCTTTCAGAGTAAGGGTAGAGCTCATCCCTCCAGAACTATCGCTTATGATGCTCATATCCACAATGGCAAAAGAAAGGACCAGTGTGGACAATAACCTCAGCTAATCCTGTGGCATTCTTTCTCTTGGCAGCTGTAAAAGCACTCACTAATATGGGATATATATAGTTGTTCTGGGAACTAAAGGGCTTTGCAAAGTGAAGGGCTCTGTGGTAGAAATATATCTTAGCATCTAAATGGAAAATCATTACTTGAACAAGAGATCTTGGTGCAGTGTTAAGCATCTGAACTACTACTATGTAGTTCTTTCATTCTGAAGGCAAGTTTCAGGTCTGGAGGGATTCTTCCTTGGGTCCCATTCTGACACTACATGGCCATGGTGAGGTTAAACTGGTGGCAGTAGGTCATTGTGATCATAAGAAAAGCCATATTGGATTTGGCCTATTTAGTCCAATGTTCTGCTCACGTGATGGCCAATCAGTTGCCCCTGGAATACCTACCAGAAAAACACCAGTTCTCTAAGGAAAGTCACCAATCAATTGTCTATGGGACTAACCACTCTCTTGTCAATTTGTTGCCTGTGGCCAATTCCAGTCCATCCAGAAGAACATGAATCTCCCAGCTAGAGGAGAATATTTATATCTCTGCCGTTGGTACTAGAGGTATTAGGTAGCCATCCAGACTAGTTGTTGAACCCATTCTCCATTACTTTATCCCTTCTAGAATTATGAGGGAGGATAAGACACTCCTTCCTGTTTACTTTCTCCATGTCAGAGAAGGTTGGACCAAACCTCTAGAAAATACTTTGTGATGTAAGTGTAAATGGCATGTTGCTTTGATTGCTTTAATTGTTAAGTGCACCTGTGGAAATGAATGTGACTCAAGCTAGTTTGTGCTGAGTCATGCTGATGAGCACCAGGTGCAGACAATGCAAGGGTTGGCCAGGATTGGCTAGGTATCTGTATAAAGGTAGCACAATCCCAGCCAACAAGTTTACATGTTGCCTGATGCATGTTGCCGGAGGCTCTGCTGGAAAGAGCAAGCTAGAAATGCTGGCTCACCTTCTGGACTTTGTAAATATTGTATATATTTTGTAACAAAGAATAAAGAGCCTCCATATTGGAAGATTACAAACGGAGTGGGTGAGTGTTACTGGCTTAGTGCATCTGCTACTAAAGGTATTCTCTGCTGCTTGGCACACTTCCATAGCTGTGCGGAGCTATCTCTGCTGTATCTGTATCTGCTGTATCTGTATAGAGTTTTCATTGGCCGGCTTTTGCTTTTTTCCCCTTTGTTCTCAGGCCACTCCTTGCTATGCGTAATTTTATACACCCAGATCCAGTTGCCCAGGGCAGGTCAAGTCTCCAACAGTTGATCAAGGATGTCATGCCCTCTCTGTTTGATAGTTAAACTAATTATCTCACACATAGACTGCATACCATCACTTAGGGATGATATTTAGTTGATGAGTACAAAAATGTTCAACCTTATATGAGAGAAAAGTGAGAACCAGTGTGTGTGAATGCTCCTTTTTGCATTTACTTTGGCTGTTGTTTGGAAGCTGGAAAAATTAAACCCATGCTGTGCAGAAAGTAAAATTAAATAGCCTGTGACATTCATGCAGTTTTATGATTGAATGTCTTCTCTTTTAAATGTAAAGATGCCTATTACTGTTGAGACTTTTGCTTAAGCAATGTACTTTGAAGAAGATAATGCATCAATCATTGACTAGACACACAAGGTATCAAGTGGCTCTCCAGATGTTGTCTCCTGAGCCCAAGCCAGTATGCCAGTTGTGAGTAACAATGTGATCTCACCCACAACATGGGGAAAGGGGTCCATAATATTTCCAGTCCAGTATAATTTACCAGGGGTAAATTATCTGTTAATTATTTCTCATGACAGGATGCAAATCTTGTAATGTTTCTGGTTTATTCTTACCCTCTGAATTTCAAATGCAAAATGATCTTGGGCCTTTAGAACACCTGTAGTAATAGCCCTATTTTGTTTTGGGGTGAAATGGCCTCTCTGGATTTTCTCACCCTCTCTTCTTCTTTTTTTTTTGAGCTCCTGCAAGCCTGTTCCTAAGGGTCTCTTCAGGATAATGTGGGACTCATCTTGGTCTTTGTTCTGTTCAGTTTCATTCGCCATTCTACTGACAGAAGCCATTCCATTGGCCAGGACCATCAAGAGTGGGCTTGGACTGCAATGATTTTTTTTGGGGGGGGGGATCCATTAAGAATTTCTCTTGGTCCCTTAAAGTCCCACATGTCTTTGTGAAGAGGGAGATCACAGCCACAGCCACTCATAACCAGCATCCTCCTCCTCCTTGCCACCTGTATGACCTGCACCCATAGCCTGCTGTCCTCCAACACCATGTGCTCTCCCAGCAGCCAATCTGGGCCAGCTAGAAGATGTTCAGGACATCTCTTGGTGACAGAAGTGGTGATGAAAAATTGGGAGAAGTGCTCCTTAGGCTATGACAGTTGAAACTCTTCTTCTTCCTCCAGGCACCTGAGGCCACAATGGGATGGTGGTTTCTGAGTCTGTGTTTCCAGCTGCTACCATCATTGAGGGTCTTGCATTTCAGATATGGCCTCTTCTGATGTTGCTTGCCTGCCTTTCTCCCACTTGCAGACCCTATTGCAGCCCTTTGCTGGCTAATAGCTTCATTTCCCTCTTTTGAGCCCCAGTTCTGATGTCTCTTGCAGCAAAAATAGACTGACTAACAATTTTTAGTATTTAGTGATACAGAATTTTGTATATCATTATTATTTTCTTTGAAACACAGTTTTATAGTGAATATCAAGAACAAGGGGCAGATAGTGATGCTACACAGAAAGAGAAAAAAGCATAAGCAATATAGTTGGGTTGCAGGTCCCTTTCTGGGCCATTGTGCCCTAATAATTCCTATTGCCTCTCCCCAGTTGGCCTTGCTATTGGCAGGAGACGTTAACTTCATAAATCTTATGTGACTGCTTTTGTCTCCAGAATTAAAGAGATACTTTTGGATGACCTTGGCTGTATGTGGACACAACCTGCAGCCACTCCTAATTCACAGAAAATGCATTGTGACTGTAGAAATGTGTATCACTTGGGTTGCACTGAATTTTCTCCTTCCAGTAACATATGGTCCAGATGCAATCATACTGAGAACTTCAGGGTAAATTTGGTTGTGGGAGGGAAAAGCAAGGCTGTGTATTGGAATTGACCCTAAAAAAAAAGACAGAATGACAGAATTGTATTACTTTTACTCGAAAATATTACATGCCTCCAACTCTTAGCCTGACTCTCCCCACCCCGAATATACCACTGACATTCAATTTTGTCATTTTGAAAATGAGGGCATGTAAACTTAACTATGGGATTTTTGTAATGATCCTGAAATGGGATCTATGAAACAGCAGTATTATTTAGAATGGAAAATACTCACCAAGTCTGAACACATAGATTTAGTTGGCTGTTAGATATAGAGGCAGAGAGACATGTTAATATCCAGCTGTAAACAGAATCCAGGAGGACTCAGTAATTACATTCCAAGGTGACAGACCTCTAAGATTTATGGCATATCTGCTAGGGAGCATCTCATGTTTTCAGTTTATTTGGAATTGGAAGTGCAGAAAGCAGTACCTCTTAAAAGAAGCTATCACAATATAGTTTGTACCCATTAATGTTGCCTCTTTCCTCCCACATAGAATGTGCAGCCTATGTGAAAATTTTAATTTCCTGTAGATGCAATGTGGCATGAAGAAAATTGAGGATCATTCAATAAATGTTTTTGTGAACATGGCTAAATATTTGCATTCCAGTTCCAAGTGTGTCAAAACGTAATGGGAACAAGGGCTTTCTTGAACTCCTTGAGAGAAAGGTGGAATATAAATGCAATAAATAAATGAATAAATCCAATAAGCAGTAATAGCAAGTAACAGTATTATTGCCAGTGACAATAATCTTTGTGAATTCCTGGAGAACAGGAGAAGTCCCAGCAGAGTGGAGGAGGGCAGATATTGACCCCCATCTTCAAAAAGTCAGTCAGCCTAACATAAATACCAGGAAATCTTCTAGATCATTAAATAGACAGCCTGTAAGCACCTAGAAAGGAATGCCATGATCACTAAAAGTCAACATGGATTTTTCGAAAGCAAGTCATTGCTAGAGTAATTTTATCTCTCTGCCTCTCTCGCTCTCCCCTCCCACCCCTTGATAGAATTACAAACTTAGTAATGATGGGAATGCTGTGATTGTAACACATCTAGGTTTCAGTAAGGCCTTTGAGAAAGTCACTCATGATTTTCTTGCAAACAAGCTAGTAAAATCTGGGCTAGATGATGCTACTGTTATGTAGATTTGCAATTGGTTAAGCCACTGAACCCAAAGGGTGCTCACCTATGGCTCCTCTTCATCCTGGAGAGAAGTGACTAGTGGGGTGCCACAGGGTTCTGTCCTGGGCCCAGTGCTATTCAACATCTTTATCAATGACTTGGATGATGGAATTGAAGACATTCTGGTCAAATTTGCAGATGACACCAAACTAGGAGGGATTGCTGATACCCCAGAGGACACAATCAGAATTCAAAATGGCCTTAGTAGATAGAGAGCTGGGTCACAACTAACAAAATGACTTAAAGAGGGAGAAATGTAAAGTACTACATTAGGGCAGGAAAAAAAAAGGAATGCATAGGTATAGGATGAATGTTACCTGGCTTGATCACAGTACATATGAAAGGAATCTAGGAATCTTTGTAGACCACAGGCTGAGCATCGCTGAATAGTGTGATGCAGCAGCTAAAAAATCCAATGCAATTCTAGGCTGCATCAATAGGAATATAGTGTCTAGGTGAAGGGTATTACAATATTCTGCTTGGGTAAGAACTCACCTTGAATACTGTGTCCAGTTCTGGGCATCACAATTCAATAAGGGTATTGACAAGTTGGAATGTGTCCAGAAGAGGGTGACCAAAATGGTAAAAGGCCTGGGAACCATGCGCTATAAGGAATGGCTTAGGGAGCTGGATATGTTTATCCTGGAGAAATGAAGGTGGAGAAGTGGCATGATAGCCATGTTTAAATATCTGAACGGATGTCATACGGAGGATAGAACATGCCTGTTTTCTGCTCCTACATTGTGCCTAGGGCCATTTCCGCACTAGACTGTTATAGCGCCATGATTCCACTTGCAACATTGTATGGAATCCTGGAATTTGCAGTTTCAGGAGGTGCTGGATGGCCCCTCCCAAAACTGCAAACCCCAGGATTCCATAGGATGTTGCAAGTGGAATCATAGCACTATAACAGTCTAGTGTGGAAATGGCCTAGGACAGGAAGCAGTGGCTTCAAACTACAGGAATAGTGATTCCACTTAAATATTAGGAAGAACTTATTGATGGTAAGAACAGTTCTGCAGTGGAATATGCCACCTCAGAGTGCAGTGGAGTCTCCTCCTTTGGAGGTTTTTAAATAGGGGGCTGGATGTCCATCCATTATGAGTGCTTTCATTATGCATTCCCGCATGGGAGGGAGTTGGACCTGACAGCCCTTTTAGAGATTTCCATTCATGCCACAAAGCCATTGGAAGTTACAAAGCATTTTATCATTTTGGTTCTTTACTTACTGACCACTTTAAAAAAAATGCATGAGCTCCCTCACCCCCAGCCACCTTGTACACAGTAAGGATCTCTCAGTTTTGGATTGGCTCAGTTTCTCATTTTTGTTGTTGCTGCTGCTGCTGTGTACCTTCAAGTTGTTTCTCACTTATGGTGGCCCTAAGGAGGTTTTCCTGGCAAAATTTGTTCAGTGGGTGTTTGCCATTGTCTTTCTCTGAGGCTGAGAGACTGTGGCTTGTATAGGTCATGCTGTGGGTTTCCAGGCCTGGATAGGAATTTGAACTATGTTTCCCAGACTTATAGTCCAACTCTTACATCATTACACCATACTGATTCTCATTTTACCAACCTTAAATTTATTTTGTCCCATTTCCATGTCAGTTCGTAATTTTTTAAAAAATTACAAACTCATGCTTATTTCTCCTAATATATGCATACATATTGTATGTACCTCTTCTATTTTCCATGTTTTTCATGTTCCAAATTGCAAGAGCAAGCAATTTCCTGTAATATAATGCATATTAAATGTATTTTCACTAATATACATATTTTCTGCTCACTTATATCGATGTTCTCATTTTATATACATTTTTGACAGGAGAACTGTCAATAAAATCCAGGGAAGTGTGAATATCACTCTGATACTTTGGGTTCATACACTGATTTCGGAAATGCAAATTAGGTTGTTTTCTTCAAAATGCAAACTGCACATTTTTTTTTCCCCATCCCTGGTGCATAGGCTGCTGTGTGCTATTGAAGGCAATGAGACTAAAGTCACTGTGTGAGGAATTGCATCAATTGTTTTCTAGCTTCAGGCAGCTAGTGTCAGGAGCTAAACAATGATAGCGTAGTACAATGACAGTATAAAGTATGAAAGTATACTTTAAGTATTAAAGCGAATGCATCTACCTATCTCTTTTCCACTGAACAACATCAACATGCAAAGTTGTGATTGCGCCTTGTTCTTTTTTTCTGAATAGGTTCCATACATGGATGGAATGGAAAGCTTAGTAAGACTTTGGAATCCATATGGTGATACAGAATGGAAAGGAGCTTGGAGTGATCGGTATAACATTTAAGATTTTATCTTAGGAGGATGGATTCTGGGGGCTTATTGGGGTAGAATGTTCTAATCACAACTGGAGAATAAGGAGTTCAGATTAATCCATTGAAAGGCCTAGTCAGCAAATTGTTTCTTTATTTCAGTTCTGTGTATGTATTTATGCTAGATCTAATTTAATCTTGTCTTTATTAGAATAGAATAGGTTACTTCTTTTCACTTTATTTAATTAATCTCTATATAGCTTTCTTTATTCTTGGTCGTTCTGTGGTTCTTTGACCTGAAGCATTCATTAGCCCTAACCAGAATGGACCAAGATTATTACTAGCATTTGCCATCAAGTCAGCTTTGACTTCTGGTGACCTTATAAATGAGAGACCTCCATGAACCTTGGTCAACAACAGCCTTCATTCAGTCTTACAAACTGGGGGCCAGAGTTTCCTATCTGTAGCATAGTCTTTTTCTTTTCCTACTGCCTTCCACTTTACTGAGCATTATCATCTTTTCCAATGAATCATAGAATCATAGAGTTGGAAGAGACCCCAGTGGCCATCCAGTCCAAGCCCCTGCTATGCAGGAACACCTACCAAAGCATTCCCAACAGATGGCCATCCAGACTCCGGTTAAAAACCTCCAAAGAAGGAAACACCACCACACTCTGAGGCAGCATATTCCACTGCCAACAGCTCCGACCATCAGGAAGTTCTTCCTGAGGTTCAAGTGGAATCTCCTTTCCTGCAGCTTGAATCCATTGCTCCTTGTCCTAGTCTCTGGAGCAGCAGAAAACAAGCCCACTCTCTCCTTGACATGACATCCCTTCAAATATTTAAACATGGCTATCATGTCCCCTCTTAACCTTCTCTTCTGCAGACTAAACATACCCAGCTCCCTAAGCCGTTCTTCATAGGGCATGGCTTCCAGACCCTTCACCATTTTGGTCGCCCTCCTCTGGACACACTCCAGCTTGTTGATATCTTTCTCGAATTGAGGTGCCCAGAACTGGACACAGTATTCCAAATGAGGCCTGACCAATGCAGAATAGAGTGGTACCATTACCTCTCTCAGTCTAGACACCATACTCCTATTGATGCAACCAAGAATTACATTGGCTTTCTTGGCTGCCTCATCACACTGCTGACTCATGTTCAGCTTGTGATCTACCAAGACTCCTAGATCCCTTTCACATGTGCTGCTATCCAGCCATGCGTCCCGCATCCTATATTTGTGCATACCATTTTTTCTGCCTAAGTGTAGGACTTTACATTTCTCTCTGTTAAAATTCATTTTGTTAGCTTTGGCCCAGCTCTCCAGTCTGTCAAGGTCATGTCATCTCATGCTACATTCAAAGTATGTTAGTCTCAATTTAGTCATTCTGGCTCCTAGTGAGAGGTCAGGATTAACTTAGACTTGCATCCCTTTATTTGTCTTTTTGGTGGTCCATGATATCCACAGTACTTTTAACCATCTTCCTCAATTAGTCTCATTTTGGTATTCAGTGTTATATCTTTCTATCTGAAGTCTAGTCTGTAGGTTCTTCTTAGGTGATGTAAAAATGATTGAAGCACCAGTTGCCTTCCCCCTCTCCCAGCATGATGGAGAAGGGAGGAGGCAAGGAGGAATGGATAGCCGGCAGAAAAGCCTACACTGCTGACCTTACCAATACCCCTTCCAGAACTGCTGAAATTTCAGTTTAAACAATTTAAGGTCTGGTCCTGGTTGCTGACATTATATCTCCATTTTGTTATTCTGTAGTACATTCCTTCCTTGCACATAGTAAAATTTGATTTTGCAGAGGAGAAATTTAAGCATGCATATATTGAACTAAGTAAGACTTGACATATAACATGTTATAAAATAACATTATTTTATACTAGCATTCATGGAGAAACTAAAGAGCTCCAAATTTTGAACTATAATGTTATAGACTGAGCAGATATATTTTGCCAATTTGTTTCTGAAGTAGGTCAATAATAATAATAATAAAAGTCTGATTGACACCAGATAGCCAGATCAAGAGAGTCTTCTGACAATTCATTCCTGATTAGCAGATAAGTAACATCAGCAGATATCTGGCAGGAAGCTAGACTTGAAGCTAGTAAATGTATGAGTTGGAAAATGCTGCCGATCTGGTTGGAAGCTAGATAAAAGCTGATCTCAGGATAGGCAGAGACAAGCAATCTCATGATTGCTTCCAGGAACTTCATGCATGCTGCCTGTGGTGTTCTTAGGCTGAGTATCATCATCCATAATATTTGTAACAGAAAAAGCCATTCCTCTCAATGAGATACATTGCTAAATGAGGTGTTTAGACAAGGTAAGGCTTAAGATAATGGTGACTAAGATGAAATGTAGTGAAATGCCTGCTTGAAATGTATTCCATCTTCAACAGACAAAAGATAACAGGGTGGCTAGACTGTAATGTCTACACAGTTGGCTCTCCATATTTGCGGTTTTGACTTTCTTGGATTTGATTATTTACGAGTTTCTCCAATCCTTGCTCCCCACCTCATCTATTTCTTTTCTGGGGAACATTCCTTCTCAGCAAATCTGATCAGGCCATGCATAATAAAAACTTATCCCTGGTCCTCCTCCATCACCAGCAGCCACTGCCTGACCAGCTAAGAACAGATCACAGCCCAATTTCTCAGCACCACAAACCCTCTCCTGATGCCTCCTCCGCCACAAACCGAGGAAGGAGATAGGTAAGAGAGCGGCAGTATAGAGTCATCATGCTGACCCAACTGTCCCCTCTCCTTTCTCTGACCTGGTTTGGAACCTTTGTGTCCGTTCTCCCCACCATGCCTTAGCCTCCTTCCCACAGACACACATACATTTTAATGTTTGTGATTTTTCCATTTTTTGTGAGAGCCCTGCCCCGCTAACCCTAGCAACTGTGGAGGCCTGACTGTATTATACAATGAATATATGGAATATATGGAAATATATGCTAAAGAGATATACTTCTACATAAGCTGTTACAAAGATATACAGATTTCTCTAAAGAGACATATAAGTTCCTCATAGAAGCTTGAACCAAGACCATGTAAAGTCTAGATGAGATAATTATTCTTCCTAGGGGGAGTGGAAGTATATATTACTGATTGGTTTATATAAATAAATAACCTAAATGATTATAAAACTATATATTTATTCTCCCATTGCAAAATTTTCTGAAATTCCAGGTCTTAAGATATACACAAGGAAGGTGTTAAGGTAATCCGCCTATTGATAACACTGATATTAACAAACTTGGGTAGCATAGGTAATCATAATAGTTAACATGAGAGAACTTTGTATAGATTCCGTCATGTTCCTTTATAGATACAAGTTAGCTAGCAAACAGCAAAGAACCTTCAGAGATAGAGATGGAGTGGGGGAATAGCACCTGTTTCACTACATTTCTAGATTGAAAACTGTATGGGTAGCACTGTATTATGCTGATACTATATAGCTTAATGTTTATATGCAGACATATCTGAATTTCAGCTACCAGAAATAGAATTTTCTTTTTTTTTTCTTTTTGAAAAGCTGAAGACTAACTTGGATGCAGGTAAAAATTTGGTGGAGCACACTTAAGTTCTGTGGATCAATACAATTATTGATTCATGCTTAGTTAATGCTGTGCAGACAACACAATTATCACTTAATTATAAAACTACAGCTTTGAAATTAACAGTGCTAGATAGCTAATGTGAAGTCTGTGTTGTAAAACTCCATATCAGGAGTTGGAGAAACAAAGAATTATTTCCAGTATTTGTGGTTGCTATTGGCTTCCATTGGATCTGGGCTGTATTCTAAATCTGAGCTTAATTTAACCTTTCCTGAACCAATACATGAACCAAAACATAGTGATTCTTCTTTATTAGCACTAGTTCAAATGATCTGATGCAATTCTCCAGCCAAGAGATGTATACCAAAAAATCACCTGTTTGTAAAAATATCTAAGATGCATTATAATAGAAAAAATTGATTGCAAAGATGCATATATTATGTGTTCAGACGTATGTTTCATGTATTTCAGTTATGTTCATGGTTTTGCCCTCTTTACAGGTCTGTGGAATGGGATCAAGTTCCAATATCATACAAGAAAAAACTCTATGATGCTAAGGAGGATGGCGAGTTTTGGTATGATCACCATTGTAAATTTGTTTTCCTAGGGTTCTCACTGGAATAGAGTTAAGATCTCAAAGCTTAGAAACAGGGATGGAGGAAGTGGATTAATGCACCAATAAGGGATGAATGAATTATTAAAGTTGCAGATCTTGCTCAAGTTGCAAAATTGACATGGATTGACATGGATTTTAAAAACACAACAATTGAAGATTTTTTTTTGAAAGACTGGAAAGTGTTTACAGATTTTTCAAGGAATAAAAAAACAGAATGATAATTCTAGTAAGTGGAATGTACTTAGATCTGTAAAGGCAGAATTAAGAGATGGGGTATTAATCTATTTTTCTTTTTCATTATAGTTGGTATGGATGGTCAGAGTTCTTTTGTATGTTAGTGTAGTCTAGTGTGGTGAAGTGTAGTAAGGATGTGTTTATTGTTACAGATGAGTCTTTTAGTAATGTGTTGTTTCAACACATTTTAGTTTTAGCTTGCACCCTTTTTGCATGCCATTTCTAAAGTGAAAGGGCCCTTTGAGTGTTGCGTAAATGGGAGGAGCAGTCCATACGATGCACTCCCATTTAAGTAATGCTCAAGAGCCTAAAGCGGACCGTGCATGCATTTTTTTTTATTTTTGGCTTAAAGCTGAAAATGGTGCTCAGTCACGCAATGCTCCAAGGGCCCACGCGCACTTTCTTGCCCTGCAGAGTGTGCCCGCGGCTGGGGGGGGGTCTCACGCAAAAAGCCTGGTCACATGAGCACCACACGAGCGCTGGTGTTCATGCCACGCGAACGGGTAACGTGCGAAAAGGGCCTTAGTTTGCATTAGTTTTGGTTTTAGTTCTAATTACACATGTGTTATGTTTGTGTGTGGTTTGTTCCCTTGTTGTTGTTGTTGTTGTTGTTGTTGTTGTTCTATGGTTACCGAGTGATTTGTTTGCTGTCAGTCCCACCACTGTCCCAGGCTCACCTGGTGAGGACACAGGCGAGAACCTACTCAGTGGCTGCTCCTACCCTGTGGAATGCTCTTCCACGCGAGGCTAGGTGGACCCCTCCCTGCTCTCCTTTCACCAGCAAACTAAAACATTTCTTTTTAAGCAAATAAATAATTACCTTCTTTGGAAACTAATAAATATTAAATCTCAGGACTAGGGAAGGCTAAGAATTTTGTTCAGGTCATTTTTTAAGAATTTACCAAAATTGTCAACTTTTTCCTTAAAAGTGATAGAAGATACTTAAGGTTTTAAAAATTCAAAGTGGAAGAAAGCATAACAGACAGTTTCATGCTTCCTTGATGAGAAATGAGCAGAGCTTTGAAAAATGACTTTCAGGGACTACAGCTTGCAGAATCCATCAGTCCCCATGGCCACTTTTAGAAATTTTGTATACACAGACATATATGCACAGCAACACACACAACACAGAGGGAGGGAGGGAGGGAGAATTCTTTAGTGAGTTATTCATTCTTTTTAAGTCCTGTATATTAAGGATGTATAGATATATGAGGGCCTTGCATATAATACAGCTGTAAGAATGGTATGTTAAAGATAAGGTTGCAGCAGGATTTGGGAGAAACTATGCAGAAATATTCATTACTTGTTTGTAATTCCTTTTTCTAGCATAAGTATATGACTACAGTATATTACACTTTAACTGTAAATAATGGAGGTAATTTCACTCTGTGTCGCTACTTTTAGACAATTCCATTGCTATTGTATATGGGGGACACTGAATGTGAAAGAGAGATATTGTATAGTTTAACTCCTGGCCCATGCTGTTGCTTCATGCTGTGCTTTGGGCATTTGGATATAATGAGGCAGAAAGAAAAAGAGTGTTTTGTAACACAATAGCATTTGGTAGCTTGTAGCATTCTTTTTTGTTTTTGTTTTGGTAACTATTTTAGTTATAGGTTGTTGTGGGTTTTCCAGGTTTTGAGGCCGTGTTCTATTAGTAGTTTCTCCTGATGTTTCACCTGACCTGTGGCTGGCATTTTTTAGTTACCCTTTTTGAGAAATTGAGAAATAATTACTCTCAAAAGTATAATACTACTTTTGGGGGTCTTGGTACTCTAAATACTAAACTATAGCCTGCAGTGGTTTGAGCATAGGACTGTGCCCCTAACAACTAGGGTTCAGTTCCCAGTTCAACCATGGAAACTCATGGGGAGACTTTGGGTGTATCACATACTGTAAGCCCCCCAAATTTCCATGTTAGGATTACTATGAATTGCAAGTGACTTGAAGGCGTACAACAACAACAGTGACAACAGTAATAACAAAGTCTGTGATGCCTTTTCTAAGTAAAGGGTGTTCTTTTGGGTGCAACAAACAAGTGTTAATGGTCATTTCAATGTATTTTGTTCAAATTCTACAAATCCTTTTCATTTTCAAAACAATGTTTGTATCCTACATGGCTGCAGACTAAGGTTGAAAATGTGATGGGAACCTGTAGGATTTATAAAACAGGATTATAAAGCAGGAGGAGTAATTTATCTTGGCTTCCCTAAAAGCTCAAATAAGTAATTGACAACTGCCTATTTGTAACTGGAATCAAACAACTTATCTTTTGTCAGGATATCTTATAAAGATTTTAAAGAAAATTTTTCATTCTTGATTGTCTGCAATGATGTGCCAACGTTCCTGGACTCTGGAGAACAAAGAAATACCACTTGGTCTGTGGATATGCATGTCAACCAGTTTTCAGGACCTTCTCTAGGAAGAAGTGGTTATTATGAAGGTAAAAAATACCCTGCCTTTCTCTCAGTCATTTCCCTAACCTCCTTTTAACTGCTATGTTTGCAGTATTCTCAGAATATGAACTGGAAAAGTAAAGTCCAATACTTACTATTGTTTTATCTTTCTTGTTCCACATTTAACCAGCTCATAGCACAAGACTAGAAGTTCACAGATAAGAGAGAAATAGACTTTGCTTTTACAGCTCATTAGACTTCAATTGTGGTAGCTAATGTGTAGTTATTTGGATATTAGACAAGGATTCTTGGAAACTAGGCTCTAATCCCCACTCACCCATGGAAAATTTCTGGGTGACCTTGCATAAGCACACTCTCTCAGCCTAAGAAGAAAACAATGGCAAACTTCCTGTAAACAAATCTTCCCCCAAAACCCTACAACAGGGTCTCCATAAGCTGGAGTTGACTTGAAGGCATATAACACAATAGATGTAGATTTAGAATTATGACTGCCATCCTGACAGAATCATTTGATCCTTTAAAGCTCAGTAGACAACTTGATTTGGCAGTAAATTTGGCCTGTTTAATGCACTGTTGATACATACTTCTGTAGAATTAACTTGCTGCTGTTCCCAAGATTCTGGTTAAGTTTCAAGCACAAACATTTCCTATTCCAGATGGGGGCTGGAATCCTGTTATTCGTCCCAAGTATAGACCCATTCAATGAACTGTTGGATGATAAGTCAATACATAGGTAGATCCCATTGATTCAATAAGCCTATTTTAGGTAGGACTAGCAACAGAATTCAGGCTGGGATTCCTAAATTATTTCAGAAGTACAAAACTCAGACTGAAGCCAAGATTCACAGTTTTCACAATTGTGCTGTAAGCTCAGCAACATGATTTACAGTACAATCTCAAACTCTGTTTTTACTGCCAGTCCTGAAATTGCAAACCAGAACACCTTTAAGAATGCGTGTTGTTGTTTCTGACTTATGATGACCTTAAGGTGAGCCTTTTATGGAATTTTCTAGGGTCTGAGAATTTGTGACATGCCAGAGTTAGCCCAGTGGGCTTCCTTGGCTGAGTGGGGAATCAAATCCTGGTCTCCAGGATTGTAGTCCAGTGCTTAAACCACTAGTCTGGCTAATGCTTAAGCCCACTGAAATCAACAAATGACATTTGCTATTATTTGTACTATTGTTCCTTCTTTCCTCAGTGGTCCCAATCCTTACTTAGTTGAAGATCTAAATCCCTTTCTGTAAGGAGTATCAGTTGTTGCTTAGCAATATCAAAGCTATATGGGAAGTCTGCAGACTGGCATCTGTTTCCATGTTATTTAATAACAATGATACCCCATATATTCTCCCTGAGTTAATAGCATTCAGAACATCTTCTGTATCTGATGTTGGTAGGGCCTCTATCTGGACTGTCTTAAATTTCTAGACACAATGGATTCCTAAATCTTGGTTTGGAATTTTAACTCAAGCAGTCAGTTAGTCAAAAATAATTTTAACTCAGGCAGTGAGTTAGTCAAAAACTTTTACAAGCTCTGCCATTTTCCAGTCATGTGAATCCTCGTATTCCTTTAAAAGTAGCCACTTCATGTGACAGTCGTGGGAAGGTGCTAGAGGGGCAGATGTGCTGAAGGATATCTCATCACTTTACCTCTCTGAGGGACTCTGAATATGTAGACAGGGGTAGCTGGTAGCTTCCACGTCATTTGAGACATTCTAGGTTTTAGTTTGGGTATTAAAGGAGCTATCCAAGTGCTGAAACCTCTCCCCAAACGAGAAGCCAAGCAAGGTCATACCTGGTTAGTACTTTGTGATCAAATCACGTGCTTTGGGCTATGTTTCAGAGGAAGGCAATGGCTAACCACCAGAGTATTCCTTGCCTAAGGAAATCCTATGAAATTTATAGGGTCACTGTAAGTCAACAGATGGCTTGAAGGAACACACACACAGAGATATACATACATCTTTGGTAGTTCCTCTAATGCACAGACTAAAACCTAGGGTGGATTCCTTGCTCCACTGACATGGAGTCCACTGGTCAACACTGTATATCTGTGTATGAGTGGAGGAGGCTGTTGTAAAACAGAGATATAAGAGAGGAACTCTTGAGAAATCCAAGCTTGGTTACACACACCTGATAACAAAACTCATCATTCTCACAACAGGTGCCCTTTCAAGAAATCCTCAATATTTCATCCAGGTGCCAGAGCCTGAGATGAAGAACTATAATCTTGTGGTAGCACTGTCACAGGCTCCTGCAAATGACACAGACAAGGTGCACATTGGCTTTGTGATCATCAAGGTAATACTAGTGAATTTTTTTAAAAAAATAAAAAAATAAAAAGTATATATTTCCCTTTCTTCAAGTGAAATGTTACAAATACCCTCTCCTCTCTTTCCCTTCCTGTCCTGCAACCATTAGATGATTCTCTCATATCTAGTCTTCCTTTATAGAAGCCAGAGATAGTGATAGCAGTAATAAAGATAATAATGATAGTGCTGCTGGTGCTGCTGCTGATAATGATGATATACATTGACTGGGGGGAAAAAAGCTAATTTCAGAGACTGCTGTCCTAGGATGAAATCACTTCCATCCAGGAAGAAAGCAAATGCAACCTCAGGTCTGCTGGCTTCAGTCTAAGAAGCTTCACTGCTGGTCATGAGTTTATTCCTTTAGAAGCTCTGACTGTAGGCTTTTTCTTTCTCAGTTTTTGATTTTTTTATTCAAGGCTTATGCAATGGGTTCATTTACAGGATAGATTAAGTGTGGCCTGTGGGAGGGCATGCAACCTCCCCTTTTATTGTTGTTTGAAAATGTGAACGACTCAAGGGTCTACCCAGGATGCCAGTGCCCCTGTGAATCAGTGGGGAATATTAGCTCAAAGGGGAGGTGTGCAAGAGCAGGATAACCTAGCAGGATCTTTTATACCTGTGTATACCGGTACTCATACAGGGGAAAAACAGCCAAAGATTCAAAAGTAAGCTTGTCTGTTTAATTGGGTAATTAACAATCACACACACACATGATCTGAGCAGTCTTACAAGGAACTGAAGGAACGGAGAGGAAATGTTGGATAGTGAGACTTTAGGATGATATGGGTAATATTTACCAATCCAGCGGAGAAGAAACAAAGCTATGTGGCTTAGACTAAGAGTCCAAGGGTAGTTCAGTCAGGAATTGGTGCAGCAGAGTGGTGGCCAGCAGGCAGAAGTGCTATGGGTTGTCTGGTTCAGGATTTAAATACTCTTTTTCCATCCTGAGCGGGAAGGTGTTAATGGTTCTTTGGCAAAGTAGATAATGGAGTCTGCGGAGTGGACAATGGGGTTTGGAATGAGCTAATGGCCTTAGCATTAGGTGACTGATGGGAATTGTGATAGCTCCTTAATGGTAAGACAAGTGAGGGAAAAAAGGATTTTCAGTGGACAAAAGGAGGAAAGTCGAAGACAATAAGTGATTCCATGGAAGCAGTTTCGGGCACTATTGTTTCTAAAGATTAGGTCATTGAGGAACATCTGTCAGTCCATTATCTCTGTGGTTTCCTTGACTATAACCTAGCCATACCCTGAGGTCATGATCTGACCTAGTTTTGCAACACACATGTGTAGTCAATTCCTCTTTGCCAGCAAGCTCCCAGTTGTACCAGGATATAATTTATATCTCATGCCAATTAAATATTTTGCCCATTAAACCACATCAAGGAGTGGGGGTGTAAGCCTGGTAACAATACCCCCATTCCTTAGAAAATTGAGATGGGTGGTACAATCGTCCTGGGCCCAGTGGGAGGCACAGTCCCAGGACTGTGGAAAGAGAAGAAAGCCTGAAAAATTATAAATTGGGATTGCAGATCAGATCTGTGACAAAATGTTGTATTTTTTTTGTCCTGAATTGTAGGGTTCTAATTGGACAGTGGATCATTCCATTCCCTTACTTTTCTGTTTTTTTTCCCTTTTTGTTTGTTTTTCAACCAATATAGTTTATAACAGAGTGTGTTCAGTTTTCATTTCACCCTGGGGAAAGGGTTGGTGTTGGTTTTGTACCTGCATGTTTTTTAAAATAGTACTTCTGCAAAAATGAGGTACCTCTGCCAACCTGTTGTTTCTCAGTGGCTGCTTATGGCTACCATTCTGTTGGAATGCAGTCCAGATTTGTTATTAGGAAGAATGAACATGCATCTGTCTTGCAATATGAGTTATTTAACCCTACTTTCAGAATTTCCTGTGGGTATAAAAACTGAACCAAATAACAAACTTCAGAACTCAAGTCTTGCATATGTGATTTAAAATATGAGTGTTTATACTATTTGTTTCCATATTTTAAAGAATTAGACCTCTTTTTCAGTCAGTAGGCATTTCAACAGATCGGTTTGGATAGATGTTTATCAACAGCTCCAGGCAATCTCATGTGGAAGGAAAGCCCAATGGAGTACTAGAGGGCTACTTCTGAATAAACATTTATAGACGCAGAATGTTGAAAAATTATAATTATTTAAGAACCAATCCAAACATATGAAGCAAACATACAGAAAATGTCTGGAAGAAGAAAATGACAATGAGACACATATGCATATATTTCCCCAACGAAGTATAACTAAGGTTATACTTTCTTTTCTAGCTGCTTTGGAGTTACTTGGGAGAAAGGATGGGAATCATATAGCCCTCAAGATGGACTATAGCTCGTATCACTCTCAGTCAGCATAGCCAGTAGTGAAGGATGCTAGGAGCTGCAGTTCAACAACATCTGAAGGTCTGAATGATTCCCACCCCTTTTGGCAAGTAACTAGTTCCATTATTATAGTTTAACTCCCTTTGACATCACATTAGTTATCATGAAGGTTGCGGTTGCAGGATAATTATGGTTCCGCTATTTTTCATTGCCAGATTTTTAAAATTTTCATCAGCATCTCTGTCAGGTCAAATGGCAAATGTTCTCCTTTAGGCATGAACAGTATTACTTTCTAAATATATTAATTAGATGCTACTTTCATTTCTTTAAAAAAAGAATGCTATTGCAATCACAGATAGTTACACTTCAACCAACAGGAAATTAAATTAATGAGATTTAAGCCAGACACTAGCTTTCAGGATGTTCTGTTTAGTGTTGTAATTCAAAATATGAAGGTATGAAATGGTACCAGGAGTGTAGAGAATACTAGGAAATTGTCTTATCTGTGACCAGAAAGGGTATCTCAACAAATCAAAAGAAAAAAAAAATCATCTGATCATTTGTGTATTTTAGGATTTTTAAAGAAAAAAATTCTTTGAAAAAAAATGTTTTTTTACACTAGAAACCTCTTTGCTGAAGAGCCAGACTAAATGTGCCAAACAGCTACTGGGCAGCAGCAGAACTGGGGTGGGAGTGACACTGGTGGAGGATCTCTCAGAGTGCCACCATAGCTAACACTTGCTAGTACTGTGCTGAAGGAGGCACGGTAAACCCCTTTTGAATGTCTTTTACCATGAAAACCCTATGATGAAACGATCAAAAATGAAACAAGAGATAGTTCCAGAAGATAAGGCTCTCAGGTTGGATAGCACTCAACAACATATTGGGGAAGAGCAGAGGACAATTGCAAGTTGCACGGTGACTAATGACACAACTGGACACAAGTTGAAAGGATATTCAGTCCTTGATGTACTCAGAGGTGAAAGGAATGTCTGAAGCTGCACAACACATGTTAAAGGAACATGGAATGTGAGAAGCATGAATGAGTGGAAGCTAGATATGGTAAAACAAGGAAATGAAATGTGTAATCATTGCAGTACTTCAGGGGAGTGAGCTAAAGTGTACTGGAACTGGACATTTTGAATGAGATAATTACACAGTATTTTACTCAGGAAATGAAAAACTAAGAAGAAATGGGATAGCATTTATAGTGAGGAAAGATATAGCAAAAGCAGTCAAAGTATACAATGCAAAGTCTGACCAGGTTATGTTAATAAAATTTCAGAGAAAATCTATATCAACATAACCATAATCCACATTTATGCTTCAGCCACAGAGGCAGAAGAAGAAGAAATTGAAAGATTCTGTACAAGAGTCCAGGAAGAAATTGATCACACACCAAAACAGAACTTGTTGTTAATCATAGGTGATTAGAATGCAATATAGGAAGCAGAACAGAATCAAAGTTTGTAGGAAAATTTAGCATAGGATCAAGAAGTGAAGCAAGAGAGCAACTGACTGAATTTTGTGAGGTGAACAGGTTTTTTTATCATAAACATATTCTTCAGGCAACCCAAGAGGTTGTTGCATACATGGACATCACCTAATGGTCAAAATAGAAGTAAAATAGACTACATAATTGGAAGCAGGGTATGGTGAAGCTCTGCCAGAACAAGACTAGGAGCAGATTGTGGCATAGACCATGAACTACTAATAGCAAAGTTAGAGTAAAGCCAGAGAAGAATACTTAACTAACCATTGCGCCAAAATACAGCCTGAAGAACATCCCTGTAGAAGCCTAATTGACCAGGAGCTATGAAGGAGCTAGATAAGATCCTCAAGTATAAAGATACATAATTGAAAGCTAAAGTTATGAGTGCCCCGCCATCATATTTCTAATATCTATGTATGGCTATGAAAGCTGAAGAAAGCCAATAGGAAGAAAATCAACTGATGCAAAATGTAGTGCTGGAGAAGAGTTCTATCAATACTCTGGACTGCTAAAAAGATAAATGAATGGGTCCTAGAGCAAATGAAGTCTGAATCTTCCCTAGAAGTCAGGATGACTAAGCTGAGGCTGTTGTGCTTTGTCCATATCATGAGAAGACATAACTCACTAGAAAAGACAATAATGCTTGGGAAGATGGAAGGCAGTAGGAAAAGAGGAAGACTGTATTATAGATGGATAGATTCAATCATGGAAAAAACATCCCTGAATCTGCAAGACCTCAGCAGGGTGGCAGCTGATAGGGTGACTTGGAGGTATCTTATCCATGGGGTCCCCATAAGTTGAAGTTACCTTGACAGCAGTTAACAACAACAACAACAACAGTAGTAGTAAGCTCGGATATCACAGCCTAAATGCTGTGCAAGTTTGGATAAAAATGTCTGCAGTAGGAGAAGAAATGAACAAAGTATGCAGGTCAGTTGCATATGAAAATGAAAACTTTCAAAAATTTTCTTTAATGGAGAATGATATCATAGTTGGGTGGAACAGATTCATTTCAGAACATGTAAAAGTAACATTTTGAGGACTACAGGTCTCCCAAATTTCCAGCAAGCATGGCCAGTAGTGGTGCTAGCTATGGGATTGTGGAAGCTGTAAATCAAAAAGTAACTTTTCCCAGCTGTGGTTGTTACTGGACAGATATGGAATTGCAGGGTATTGGATATACACTTGCTTTATACCTCCTTACAGTCAAGTCCTGAATTTTATTGAAAATGTTTGCAAGTTAAAAGTATTAATTCTGGAGTTTTGAAAGATTTTATATTTTGAGCATTGTTGTTGTTGTTGCCACCTCTGAGGTGTTCCCCCTGCTGAAAGTTGCCCCATGTAATGTGACAAGCTGCTTTCATGTTTGAAAGTGACATCTGATACAGTAGAAGAAGCTCAAAGAGAAAAGGATGGAGAATACAGAAAAGTGCTGGACAACTGTTGGAAGGCTACATTGGTCCACCAGGAAAACTTGTGGGGGGGTTGAATCTCCTCATGACAACCTGGCAAAAAGCCATTGACGAAGCATAAAGAGCACTTCCCATTTTGATCTCCTGTGTGCATTTTTCATAATACGAAGTCATCTGGAAGTCACTTCTGGTTCACTTCCTGATTTTTTAAAAAAGGCCTATCCAGAACCCAACATGGTTTGGAGGTGCTAAAAACATGGGGAAATTGCTCTTTGAAAGCATTGGGAGGTCCCGTGGAGAAAATACACATACACATTCGCAGGCATACATAGACACAGACAGACAGGTGTACACACACACATATATATATACACACACAAACATTTGTTTGTGTGTGTTTAAAAATTTGTCCTCTATGGGGTCCAGGGAAGCATATGAAAATCTATTCTGTGGCCATACTTTGCCCACCTCCAAAAGGCAGGCAGAAAAATTTGCATGAATCAAGGCAGAGGTTTAGATTTCAGCAAAGAAGTACCTCTCTTGTGTAAGCAAGGTAGTGCCACAGTCTTGTAGTTTTGTGTATCTGTATACTAAATATCACTGTGGAATTTTAGTCATGGAGAAGAGATGACAAGAAAAAGGACTTGCACAGAGTAAACAGGAAATGCTATCTGATCCAAGAGAGTTATAATTAGCACTAAAATAATTAATTGAGTAATCAATATGGTTAATTTATTCATTAAGCACAGATTTAAAATGTGTGTTTTTAATTAGATCTTAACTGGACTATCCCCTAACAGGATGCTTAGTGCTAATGGCATCCTTGTAAATATGCTGTGGCTAGGGTCTCAAGAGCACTTTAAAACTAGGGGGAAAAAATCTAAACTGCATTTGAGTTCACAAGAACAATGTTCAAAACAATGTTACAGTCCAAGGCTAGACTTTGTTAGGGGCACACACACACATAAGATTCCCTTATTTTCCCCTTATTTCTCCAATTTATTTTCTCTTTTTGAGTGCTGTGGGGGCTGGTATTGCATTCGTCACTTTATAGCCCAACTTATTGATTATCCCATGGTGATTCTGTGCTTTGCAGAGAGCAGGCAAGCTTGGAGAAGCATCTGGCTACATCTCCATAGGCAGACATGAAATGATCACATCAGCAATGAGACTCCTGGAGGACTCTGGCAGATTTCAGTGCTGATGACATCATTTCGTGTCTGGCTGTGGGGATGGAACCATGCACTTTCCCATCCTGCCTGCTCACTGTGAAAATACAGAATGGGCATATGAGGTGGCTTCATGGGCTTGTCAGTAAGTTGGGAGGGATATGGCTCAGCATAGTGTAGGTCTTCATATTTATGTTACACTGAGGGGTGTAGGATTGGACCTCTTGTCTGAAAACCCTAAAACTGCTTTTGTGACCAGTCTGTTTAGGCAGAACATGCACAGGCAAAAAGATACTTTACATTCTGGCCGAAATTCCCCAAATCACCCTAATTTAACCTAATATTAATACATGCGTTCTAATCTCTGAGTGCAACATCATAGGTGCAAATATTTATTATTGTGCTTTTCTTTTTTTCCCTTTCAGGTTGGGTCAGAGGTATGTTATTTGTTTTGTATTTTCTTTCATTGTACTATTGGCAACTTCTTGTGAATGAGTACAGGTTTTAATACAAGCTGACAAAGACATAGGCCTACTTAGTTTCCATATAGTTATTATAATGCTGGTTTTACAGCCTTATCTTTTAAATATTTGAAAGTTCCAAGAGAAAAATTCCAGTCTGAATTTTTAATTCTCAACCAGAGTAGACATATTGACACAGTTTGATTTACCTACATGTTGAATTCCCATTCAACAGTTACTTCAGTGTGTCTAGTCTAGTTTGGATGAACCTATAGGATTCAGATCAGGGTTTCATTCCCTTTGTCTTTCTCTGAATGTTGAATGTCATAGCACAGAGTCACCAAGACAGTTTCCATTCCAAAACCAGGCATAAAATCTTTCCCACCACACCATTATAACACTATGATTCCACCTCAGCTGACATGGCTGCATCCTTTGTTTGGAGTTTGCTGAGGCATCCTTCCCTAAACTGCAAACCTCAGGATTCCATAGGCTGTTACCATGCCAGTTAAAATAGATGATGCTAAAATTTGTGTAGAGAGAAAGGGTCTCTTCTCTACACCATCACTTTTGTCTGAGAATAACTGGCATTGGCTAACCATCACACTTTCAATACACTTTTTCAAATATGGGAATGTGAGTCTTTGCCTTACAGTTGTCAATATACACGACATCTAGACTAGATTTCTTCAGGAATGGCCAAACTGTAGTTTTTTGGGAAAAGAAGCAGCAGCAGCAGCAGCTAGAATGGCTTCTTTTCTCAATGAGACATTTAGGCCTTTTCTGGATCTAAGGAACTTACCTTGAATCTGTTTAAGGTTTTAAAAGTTAAATGTATGTACATTTATGTGTAGATGCTTACACATTTGAAAGTTGTTTTAAATTGTTCCTGCTGCTTTAAACTGTTTTAAATAATTTTGTCTGTGTCCCTCCCTGAGATCTTACTATATAGGATAGGATATAAATACTTAAATATATACACACATGCATGTGTTCATACATGCAACCTCTTGGACGCAGGCAGGAATACTCTCCCTACTGAATCTAATAAGCGATGCAGGGAAAACTTAAAATGCCCAAGTAGTTAGTTGCACTCATTCAAATACTTTGTGTCTTTCCACAATATTTTTCATACTATCTGTCTAATGACTAGTGTGCACTTCCAAACAAAACAAGAAGAAATAAAAGGAATGTAGAGAAGAGTCAAAGACCATTTCTGCACTACACTGTTATAGTGCTATTATTCCACTTTCAACATCTTGTGGAATTCTGGATTTTGTAGTTTACTGAGGCCAAAGAACTCTCTGGCTGAGAATTCTAAATGCTCCTCCCTAAAATCCAAACCCAAGGATTCCATGGGATGTTGAAAGTGGAATAATAACACTATAAAAGTATGGTGTAGAAATGGCCAAAGTCTCAGGATATTGAAAAAGATGATTTTATTCTCACAAATGGTCCAACATGTTTTCGCCTAGAAATATTTAATGGCCTTCTTCATGGCCTATTAAAAGATAAAAGAAAAAAAGGAACAAAACATAAACAACAAGAATTATAACAGGAGACAAGTTAGACTTTGCAGTATCAGTTTTGTATACATATATCTTGTATCAATTTGCATGAAAAATGTCTCAATTTTAAAAACACCTATTAATCCAAATAAGTTTATACAAGTACAAAAAAATTACTTACAGTGCAAGTTGAAAACTGTCTGTAGGGGTTCCAAAGAGAGTGTCTCCAAAGCTTATGCCTGGCAACTGCTAGTCTGAGAACTAACACCTTGGGCTATTTGTAAGAATAAAATAATCTTTTTCGACATCCTGAAACCTTATCTGTTCTCTACATCTCTAGTCTATACTTCTACTCAGGCCAGAGACTATTCAAAGCATACCAGCATGATAACCAAATTTAACTGTATTTGTTTTAGTAAGCTTGAGTCCCAGTTTTTTGGAGGAAAGGCAGGCTATAAATGAATAAATAATAGTAATAAAAATATTAATGACATGGATGTTTCTTGTAGATGGTTGGCTGTCTTTCTGCATAATTTTATGTAGGGATGGGACGAATCCAGAATTTTCTGAATCCAGATCCCTGGAAGGTTCTGGGAATCCACAAATCTCATGAATCTCAAATCTTTTGAATCCTTTTTTTTTTAAAGGGGTTTAAAAATCAAGGGAAAGAAGGATAATCTTGGGCAAGACATGCTCTCTCAGTCTTAGCAAAAGCCTAGGCAAAGGCAAACCTCCCTCTGAAGAAATCTGGCCAAGACAATTGTCATAGTTTTGCCTCAGGATCTCCCCAGATTGAAAATGAAATAAAGGCCATTTTCTACACAGGCAGGAAAATGTGGATTAATCCCACATTTTTCTGCCTGTGTAAACAGGACCACTACAGTACAGAGATAATCCAGGTCAAAACTGGATTTTCTTTGCCTAGCTCCTTCTGGCATCCTGGGGTTTGTATTTTGATGATGCACCAGCACACACAGAGAAGGCTGTGACACCTTGTAAAACTAGAAACCCCAGGATTGTGTCTGAAAGAGGTTTGCAAGTGAGCTCTGCAAAGGAATGTTTCAGCTGTCTTTGAAATCTCAAGCCTGTAGCTTCCAGTCGAGTGCTGAACTTAAATATGAAATGTTCAATTTAAATATCTTAGAGTACAAGCCTAGATGTAATTTGTGAAATTGTTAGCAAAGGCCATTATTACTCCAAGGGAAAAATTCACCTACTTGCCATCTCCCCTTGTGTGTTTTAGTCTCCCAAATTTTCAGGTGTCCTGGTCTCCCAAGTTTTCAGGCATTCCAGTCTCCAACAAACTGTTTGGGTGGCAGATTTGAAAGATTCGGTTTGCCTATTTTGGCACAGAGATTCAGATTCCCGAGTCTTGGATCCCTGCCAAGGATTCGAGGATTCAGTTGGCCCATCCCTAATTTTATGGATTAGGTATCTCAAGGTCATTTAATCCTTATCAAAGCTTGTGATCTTTAAATTTGCCTACTAGATCCTAAACATGTAGATTTTGTTGGTGAGCCTTGGTGGAGGGAATATGAAAACATAATTTCATGCATGAGTGTATTACTGTCAAATATCAATGCAATGGTCTTACAGAACAGATTTCTGTTTCTGACAAAAGTTATACAAATTAAATCATGTTATAAAGACATAAGGTGAGCAGTTAAAAACATTCCTGGCATTATAATGACATTCTGAGTGTCTAGGACAAAAGAAACACACTAAAGATGTCATTAATTTCAAAGAAGTTGTTTCCATTTAGGTTTGTTGAAGTTTTAATGCATGATATTTTTAAATTCAGACAATTCTTACATGGCCCTTTAAAATTATCTTCTTTTATATTTTTGCAAGGTAGCAGTTTGTTTTCTCCATTTTTCCCCCTTCTGAAAGGCATGGCTCATAAATTATTGTGCCACTGTGTGTAACCATTCTAAATGGGATTTATACACCCCAGTGTATTTGTAAGAATATGTTTAGTCAGGTTTTTTTATTATGCTGTCTTTATATGTCATCACAGTAATAGCTGTTGCATTTTATTTATTGTTATATCTTGATGAAAATATTGGAACAGCAACAAATGAGACAGGGTATGTTACTTTCTAATGAAAATGGATGTAAGGCTCTCTGTGTTCAAAATAAGTACTAAAGATGTCACTAGAATCCCAAAAGATTTCCTAAGATTCTTGGTGACAATCTTGAGTCCTTTTTGGGTTATGTACAGTATAACCCTGTGCATATCTACTTGGAAGTAAGTCCTAGTGTATTCAACTTGTCTTTCTTCCAGGTAAGCACATGTAGGATTGTACTGTTGTATTCATTTATGGAACCTTAAATTCTATCCACTGACTCTTCCATTGTTGAAATTGGGATGAAGGATAGGTAATCTTGAAAAAGGCTGTAAACTCATCTTCATTCCATTTCAAATTTTGATGTTTCTACAGCATGTACAAATGAATTGGATGAGGATATAATTCATGATTAATTACTTCAGATTTCTAGATCATTTCCTCTTGTATATTTTATCTAAGGGCAAGACTACACTTCACAATACTGGGCTTCTGCCACAGCGAGATGTTGTTAATTGCTTTCAGTTGAGCCCTGGGACTTACATCATTATTCCAACTACATCACAAGAAGGGCAAGGGTCAGAGTTCCTCCTCCGAACATTTCTGAAAAGTCGGAACAACTTCAGGTAACTCTCTGAGGAAAAACACTTGAGTTGGAGAATCTAGAGAGAAATCACCTGTCCAAATCTTCCCACAATAGGAATGGGGTGGAGCATTTGGCCCTCCAGATTTTTGCCCACAACTTCTATGAACCCTGATCAGAATGGCTGGTGGAGGGGGTAGCTCGAAGATCCTTCATTTAGAGTCACTCCTTCCCTCATTTAAGGGCATTTCTTGCTGTCCAGAGCTGACATAAATGCATTTCCCACAATGCTCACATTTCTCCCCTATGAATTTTGATATTGAATGTTCTCTATTTTGTGATGCAAAATATTCACTAGATGTTTTGTGGATTTTTAAAGACTTTTTTCTTTTTTGCATTTGATGAGATTTCACTAGAGAATTTCCTGCTTGACAATGCCATTTAATTCCAGTGTTTGACAGCTGATAATGGACAATGTTTGATAGTTCATGCACTGGCGTTTCACTGTTGATGGATGACAGGATATGAGGTTCCTGGTCTGACGCACAGATTCCTTGTTGAAATCCAAACACAAATCTCCCAAATAAGGTGGTGCTTGGCTGTTGTATAATAGAGTGGGTTTTCAGACAGTGAGATTCTGTTTATCACGTCCACAAGAGAGAACAAAGACAAATAGGTGTGATATCCTGGTTCTATTTGTAAGTGCTTAAGAGCAAAGTAGAACTCCACTGGGCTCACTGTGGATGAAATCCAAGAATGATTATTCTCCAGCAGAATGGCCACCATTGGCAAAATGGGCCCACCAAGGCAGCCTCCTAAAGATGCCCAGAATTTGCTATGGTGGGGGGAGGCCCTCTGGGTAAGCTGGGAGGAATGCAGCAGGAAGGAGACTGAGGGGAAATCTCATTCTGCAAAGAGACAAGCCAACTCAATCTTTGGAAATTTCGAAGGGGTCTTTTACTTCTATTAATAGTGGGTTTCATGGATTAATATGTTTAGTGATGGTTTTATGAGGGCCTGTGTGTATTCATATTGCTACTGATTCTATCTTGGGAAAACTTGTGTTCTTTCTTAGTAATAGTTATATAGTACTTATACTTTTGAATTGATTAAGAGTGAATATAATATGAACTGATTTGCTCTGAGTAGCATTTTGTCAGCTGAAGTACTTGAGTAGTTCTTTTTCTCCATTGAATTATTCTGTCAAACAACACAGCTCCAGGTAGCACCATACTGTAAAAAAAAGCCAATGGTAGGTGAAAGAATTAACTCTTTCCTACCCAATCCTTTGTCTGATCAATGTCCATCCTTCCCAGTTACTATTCTCCTGAAGTAATAAAAGGTATAGGACAATTTGCTGGACCTCAAATTGTCAAAATCCAACCACTGGATGTTAATTTGTTGAAGCCAAATTGTGTGGCTATGTCCTACCACCAGCGAATGATTTCTTCAGAACACCTCATTGATGTTTACTAACTTTCTCAAGGTAGAGAAGCACTCTATACACTGATTATCCCTTATTCCAGGATTGCAGCCCCTGTAAAGTATGAATACTGTGATTTGATGAAGGAATAGAAGGCATGCTGATCAAATTTGCAGATGAGACCAAATTGGGAAGGGTTGCTAATACATCAGAGGACAGAATTGAAATTCAAATGACCTTAATGGATTGGAGAGCTGGGCCAAAGCTAACAAAAATATTTTCGACAGAGAGAAACGTAAAGTCCTACACTTAGGCAGAAAAAATGGCATGCACAAACATAGGATGGGGAACACATGGCTGGGTGACAGTACATGTGAAAAAGATCTAGGAGTCTTGGTGGACCACAAGCTGAACGTGAGTCAGCAGTGTGATACAGCAGCTAAGAAAGCAAACACAATTCTTGGTTGCATCAATAGGAGTATAGTGTCTAAATCAAGGGAGGTAATGGTACCACTCTGTTCTGGAATACTGTATCCAGTTCTGTGAACCTCATTTCAAGAAGGATATTGACAAGTTGGAGTGTGTCCAGAGGAGGGTGACCAAAATGGTGAAGGGTCTGGAATCCATGCCCTATGAAGAACAGCTTAGGGAGCTGGGTATGTTTAGTCTGCAGAAGAGAAGGTTAAGAGGGGACATGATAGCCATGTTTAAATAGTTGAAGGGATGTCATGTCAAGGAGGGAGTAGGCTTGTTTTCTGCTGCTCCAGAGACTGGGAGAAGGAGCAATGGATTCAAGCTGCAGGAAAGGAGATTCCACCTGAACCTCAGGAAGAACTTCCTGACAGTCAGAAGTATCTGGCAGTGGAATATGCTGCTTTGGAGTGTGGTGGAGTCTCCTCCTTTGGAGGTTTTTTAAACAGAGGCTGGATGGCCATCTGTTGGGAGTGCTTTGATGTGTGTTCCTGAATGGCAGATGGTTGGACTGGATGTCCCCTGTGGTCTCTTCCAACTCTATGATTTCTTCATTACCACTTTTTCCTTGCAGTAGGTAGGTTTAAGCATGGAGGAAAATACCAAACAGGTTAAATAGGTTCGTTCTCTCTCTCTCTCTGTCTCTCTCTCTCTCTCTCTCTCACACACACACACACACACACACACATATCCATCCATGTGAGTATATTATGGATGGATGGATGTTGCTGTTGTTGTGCGCCTTCAAGTCATTTCTTGATCCAAAGGGGGGCGGTCACAGGGAGGTTCTTAGCAAGATTTGTTCAGACAGAGTTTGCCACTGCCTTTCTTTTAGGATGAGAGTAACTTGCCCAAGGTCACCCAGTGGGTCTCCATGGCTGAACTGGGATGCAAATTCTGGACTTCTGGACTCCTAGTCCAACACTCAAACCATTACATTATGCTGGTTCTAATATGTATAGACAGGGAAAATATATTCTATTAAATATAAAGCATATTATGAATTTAATGTTCTGTTTCTCTCTATAGGTCAATGTTCCTTTATTGAGGGAGCATGTACATAGAGACAGCATGTTGTAGTGGTTTGAGTGTTGGACTAGTACTCTGGGAGATCACTGCTCAGCCATAGAAACCCACTGGGTCACATTCTCTCAGCTTCAGAGGAGGGCAGTGGCTACCCACTTTCTGAACAAATCTTGCCAAGAAAACTCTATGATAGGTTACCTTATGGTTAGCATAGGTCTGAAACAACCTGAAGGCACCAAACAAGAAACTCAGATACAACAGAGAGTTATACCATAGTTTGAGGAAGCTGGGTATAAAAACACTAGTTCCACCCTGAAATCAGCCATAGGCCAGTTACTCTATGAAGCTCCACCTCGGTTAATTGTCTGGTGGTTTTAGAGAACTAGGTAAACAGTAATAGTTCCTGTATACAAATATTTTCTCAGAACCTCTCCTTCTATCTTCACTCCAATCTAACAATCACAGTTGCCTCAGGTTCACAGCCTCTGGCTGATACTCTAGCCATCATTTCTCTTTCTTGAAGACTGCCTCAGGAATTTCTCTCGTTTGCTTTCAGTCCTACTTAAACCCTGACCTTGAGCAATCTCAGCCTCAGCCTGCAATCTTCCTTCAGCTTTTGCTGCATCTACAATTTCTCAGGCTTCTTTTCATCTTTGAGACACGTTGTGTTGCTTCGAATTGTTTTCCTTCTTCTTCTCCTCCTCTCTGTGATATGCTTTCAAGTCAGCTGTTGGCTTAGGTGACTCCTACCTTTTTTTCCCTTTCAGTATACACTTTCTTCTCTCCCTGTGTGCTCGTATCTACCCTCCAGTCAGGAACCTCCACCAATCAGTTTATTAGTGGGTAACATTCCATCCCCTCTTTCAAACAAAGGGTCTTTCCTTATTATAGTGCTATTATTCCACTTTCCACATCCTGTGGAATTCTGTGCTTTGTAGTTTACTGATGCTGAAGATTTCTGTGGCTGAGAATTCTAAAAGCTCGTCCCTAAACTGCAAACCCCAGGATTCCATAGGATGTTAAAAGTGGGATGATAGCACTACAACGGTGTAGTGCAGAAAGGCCCAAAGAACCAATAGATGATTACAGAATGTTGCCATTCCCACCAGTCACACAACAGACCACTTTTTAATTCCACTGATAGCCCTGTTGACTTGTTTAATAAGCATGTTAAATAGATACATGAAGAGGGGAATGTGCTAGTTCTGCCCCTCGCCATTTTTTAGTTCTGTTGCCTTTCTCATATGGGAGTGACAAGTCTGAACAGAAGAATTTTCCCCACATATGGACATCTAGCCATGATTGGAAACCTGATGATGATGATGATGATGATGATGATGATGATTCAGGCTTCCTACTCAAAAAAGATAGCTGGGAAAATGAGGCTTTTGAGCCAGTTTGGAAGGAAAGGGTTAAATAACAACTACTACCCCACAACTTACAGCTACTTTATAATCTAAACATCCTTAAGGAAAGAATCATGAAGAGTCACAAGAATCACATAACTTGGAAGTTATTATTTTTAAAACTACAGCTCATGGAATCTGCCAGCCAGCATGATCCAAAAAGGTAACTTTTCTGAACTCTGCTTGTCATGCCCCCTGTGTAGTATTCTGGTGCAATGAACTAAACAACATAGCCTCTAGGCTCCCTGTAGAACAAGAAAGAACCCTGTGGTTGGCCTGGAGTCTTGCCAGCAAGTCAAATATGATCTTGTAAATAAATCAGCCAATACCTGTGTGGAGCCTGAATTCAGTATTCCAGGTTTAACAGTCAACACACTGGGCTTACTTGACAGTGAATACAATCAAGATCTTTTGTTCTGTCCTAATGCATTTCTCATTGATGTAGTTTTTCTCCCACTCTTAGGGAAGCAAATGCTGAACTCTCTCCAGCGATCACAAAGGTATGCCAATCTATAAAGTGCAGTTATAAAGACTTTGACAATTAATTTATGTTTTCGAGAGCTAGCCATATTTCACGCTGGTTACCCTGTGGTGAAGAACAGTCACTTAAGCCATGCCAACAGACACTATTCTACATATTCAAGAGTCAGACAATGTTGAAAATTGAGCCTCGGTGAACCCTTATATAAAGGAATCTCTGGAAACAACCAAACACCCTTTCACACTACACAACTACAGCACTATAATCCATGTTAATTGCTATGGAAACATCCCAAGGAATTCAGGGATTTGTAGTTTGGTGATGATCTAGGGCTCTCTGGCTGAGAATTCTAAATGTTCCTCCCTAAATTGCATATCCCACAGTCCCATAGGATGTTGCCATGGCAGTTAATGGAGTATCGCACTAAAATTATGCCGCATGAAAGTGTTCCCAGGCTCAAAAATGCAGAAGCAAGGCAGTAAGTGACAGCACACAGCACTACGTTCAGTACATAGCACAGAGTACTGTGTTGGCTCCTTATCTGAGTCTTAATGCAAAAAATTTAAAGCCCTTTCTAGTTACACACCAAAAGCTCTTTCACACTAAAAAATTAAAGCTGTATGATTCCACCCTAGCTATCATGACATGACTTCTTCCTATGGAATCCTGGGATTTGTAGTATGGTGAGGTGCTAGAACTCTTTGGCTGGGAAATCTATGTACCCCTCCCTAACCTGTAAATCACAAGATTCTATAGGATATAACTGTGGCACTTAAACTGGAATCATAGTGCTATAACTATTATAGTGCTATTATCCCACTTTCAACATCCTATGGAATCTTGGAGTTTGCAGTTTAGGGAGGGGCCTGGCTATGTAGTGTGAATGGGCCCTGGGAGACTTCCTTCTTGCTTGCACAGACATTAAGGTCTTTCACCTGAGATCCTCCCTGGGGACTTTTTGGTGATAATGCACCATTTGTGGGGGTGCTGTTCCTGGGAGACTCACCTAGAGCCTCTTCTGAAGTGACTTCAATGCCAGATGAGGACCTGTTATTTTTCCGGAATTTTTAAACTCTCAGACTAATCTCTCAAACTGTTATATCAATTATTGTGTTAAACTGGGGTGGGGAATCTATTGTTGTTCCCATCATCCCTAGACAGGCTGGCCATTAGTGAGGGATGAGAGGCATAATAGTTAATTAATACTGGGGAGGTCTTAAGTTCCATATCCCTATGTTAAACATTTAAGTTACATCTTAATGATTTCTTGTATTTGGACAATACTCTGAGAATTCATTAAACGTTAAAGTGCTATAAATGTCTATAATAAATGCAATAAAATAAACAGTAGTGCTGATATTTTTTACTTTGCTGGTACTGAAATATGGCATATGGTCTGCTTTGCACTCCTCTTTTTCGAATCTTACTTTATTCTATTGCAACAAATAAGCCAGAGTGTATGCCATGATTTGATAGCCTATCTGCAATACTTTGTATCTGTGACAGAAAAATTATTTACTTTTGTCTTTTCTTTTGGGGTTGCTCCAAAACATACAATTTTTGCATGTTTATGCCCTCTAAAATAATATCAAATGATCTAAATAAAATTTATAAAGTGAAATGTATTTGACATCTCTGGAAGCATTAGCACCCTAAGGTAAAGAGAGGCTAAACGGCAAGTTTCTCATCAACAGGAGAACATTCCAACTGTAGTTTTATAGTTGTTTTAAACTGACTTTTATTTAACATGATTTACATTGGATGTGAAGGAAAAACATTTCCACAGAGCAGAATCTAGCCAAAGTAAAGGACAATTTAATTCCTTTTGATTTCAGTGGGAGAAATGTATGCATATATCTTCCACTGAAGACACTAGGTCTCACCAGTTTAACTTTGGCTACATCATGCCGATAATTTAGCTGGTAGGGGCACCCAGGGACCTATGCTATCCAAATTGTTTCTTGTTGTTTTATGGCTCCCTTATCTGTCTTGAAACAAAACACAATTGTCCTTAGAAGATAATTGCTTAAACTGTTTCCATTTCTTACAAGGACCTCTAAAGCAGCTGATTGGTTTCTGAAACTCCTCACTGTCTACAAGATTATTAGTCAGTAAAGTAGACCAGGCCCCTATCAGCTCCATGTGGGGCAGGTTCCCCCTCATATTCTCATGCAACATGGGGCAGTCTAGACTCCTAGCAAGCAAGGGCCAAGCAGTTGTATGTTTAAAGCTACTAAAATACTGTAAAGTGTTTGTTGTTATGCTATAGCACGGATGGGCAACTCCTAGGGGTTTGGGGCCTGCATGCCCCCCCAGGAGACCTGGGTGGGCCACACCCACTGCTCCAACCCCCCACAGAAAAAATTAAAAATGCTCCAACCTCTAGGAAGTGTGGGAGTATTTTTGTCATTTTTTTTCTTGTCCCCTGGGCTGTTTTAGGCTCAGAAGAAGTCTTTTTTTTACAGCAGGGCATGAGCTGGAAGGCAAAAATTTTGAAATTTTTTTTTTGGAAAAACCCTTGAACCCTAGGTGGAACCTGTGGACACATTTTCCCACCACTGTGCTACACGTATCTACATGCTTGATCCATGCGTCAACAAAAATGTGGTGTGTTATCTAATGGGATCAAAATGAATACTGTAGAAAGTCTTGGGACCCAATCAGTGAACTACTTTGGAAACCATCCAGTCAAACATTTCAGGTTTATATTTTCTTGTATGATTGTTATGATATGAATGGAGTAAATTAAACTAGGTGATGCCTGTTACTAGTCTGAACTCCCAAGAGAATAAGGATGGAGAATATATAATCCTTGTAGGGTTGCAAATCTCATAATCCCTTAAAATTAGCTGTGATGGTTAAAGGTGGGTATAAGCTGCTATCCAGCAAAAGGAGGGCTACACATTCCATGCCTCTTTGTTGAAGATGTGTGCTGTCAAGTCATCTTTAACTTGTGGCCACTCTGTGAAATGAGAGAACTCTAAGAACTCTGATTATCAACAGTCTGTTCAGATTTTGCACATTTAGGGCTATTGCTTATTTGATTGAATCAATCCATTTGTAATATGGTCTGCCTCTTTTCCTACTGCCTTTGACCTTACTAAGGATTATCATCTCTTTCAGCAAGTCACGTCACCCCATGATGCATCCACACTTAGACAGTTTCAATTTAGTCATTTTGGTTTCCACTGAGAGCTCAGGCTTGATTTACTCTAAGATCCATTTTTATTTTTCCTTTTGGAAGTCCATGGTATCTATAGAAATGTCCTGTAGCACCACATTTCAAATTAATTGATCCCATCCCCCCCTCCCCCACACATTCTCATATAAACTAATTACACCAGGATTGAGGATCCGTGAGATGGAAATTTCTGGCACTACACATGGACATGGTATAGAGCAGTGTTTCTTGTACTCTCTGGCATGAGGGAATGGTAGATTTTTTGTTTGTTTGTTTTTGCTTTCCTGTGGACCAGCTGCCAATAGCTTGTGGACTCACACTGGTCCTTGGAGCATCATTTTGAGTAGAACTGCCATAAGAGTTCTTCCATTAAATTGAAAAGGCATATGATACAGTGTGTGAATGCTCCTCCCCTATATTGCCCATGACAGCACCCATGTAGCTGTTCCACAAAAGTATTTGGGGTAGGAGTTCTGTTTACATTTTGTTTTTGGGCAGTGGCTTATCCTGTTTTCTGCTATTATAGCAATGCATCAGTCCAATCATATAGTCCATTTGCTGATATATTGTAGGTACAAGATTACATCAAGCTTTAATAGTTTCCATTCCTGTCCTACTTGTCTCTTTCCACCTTTGTTTTGCTCCATAAACCTGGCACTCTTTCCCTGTGAATGACTGCCAATTGCACTCTTCCTTGAGGTTTTTGTTCAAATCTCTTTTCAAGCTTTGCTGTTCTACAAAGGCTTCATAACATAACGTTCTCTCTCTCTCTCTCTCTCTCTTTTCTTGTTGCTTGATTAATACTACAGCACACTCTTCTTTTTCTCCTGCACCCTCAAGCTTGCAGATCCAAATGGTTTGGCTTAATCGGAAGTTTGGATGTAGGGGATGTGTCTTATATTTGTCTGCATTAACAGAGGACCACAGGGTGGAATTTAGAGAACTCAGATAATTAGGAAGGGATAATTGAGGATCAAATAAGCAGGTTCTCTTCTATTACATTTCTTCTCTTTGTCAGTCTTTTGAAGATACAACTGTGTCTTGTTTTGTTTTGTTTTTATATGTGCAAATGTTGCTGACTGCAAATTGCTAGGAACATCTGTGGGCCATGTGAATAATAATAAGGTGTCTCCTGCTGACTGTTTTTTTTTTTTCTAAATGATTTTTATATGTGAATGCTTTCCTTTGATCCAGGATATACCCAAGTGGAATCAAGACAACTCCTACAAAACCATCTTCCTAAGATATGCTAATCAGGTATGTTGAGGGTAGGGGAGGAATTGTGTATGTCAACAAAGCTAGTGGAATTGGGAAATAAAAGATTCCCATCTTGCTCTTAATCCAGGCTTCAGAAACGCAGATCTCAAGTGTACATCTCAAAAAAACTCTATTGATTTGCCAACCGCTTATAACAAATAAGGCAAGGGACTCAGCTGGAATATAATAAATGACTCAGGGCTGATTGCTTGCAAGGAGGAAGGTGTTCCTTAAACAAGCAATTAGCAGTAACCCTTGGCTACAAATATATGCGGGTATGTATATCATATTTTACTCTGATCAGAATTACTTCTAGTTTGCCCTCGCCGCGTTTGGAAAGCAGACATCAGTCAATGTTTGGGTAATTGATTCCCATTCTTTCTGAGCTGAGCTGCATGCGTTCACAGGAGATGCTCTTAATGGCTTAATAAACTGTTATAAAGGACTCCTTGACTTAGTCAAGAGAAAAATTGCTGCCAAAAGCGTCTGCACAATAGACCTCTCACAGCTAATAGTTATATCAACGCATAAAAGGTGAAAATGACACTGCCTACTGCGAATAATGTGCAAGGTTTGTTTCTGGGAGCACTAAGGGCAAGTAAGGAAGATTTGACATGGCTCATGAGTCTGGCAGCTCAAGCTGCAGGGGCAGCATGCCAGATTCTCAGCTCTTTGTTACACCATGATGTTATGACAGTGCAACAGAGGCACAACACAGCTGCTCCCACTCCAGTGGTCCTCGCTGAGCATGCCAGAAAACCCGTCACAATGTCATCATTTCTTTCTCTAGCTGCACTTGAAGAACTGTTGACAGTTACCTTAGAAGGAAAAGTAAAGGAGATTTCTACTTAATTTGGGGAGAAGTAGTATAAGAATGTGGAGCTCTGAAAATCATCTCACCAGTGTGTTGGAGAGGTCTGGTTGCATAAAAAGTCTGTCCTTTTAAAAACATGAACAAACTGGTTGTTCTTATTTGAATAACTTCATATGGCATGTTATAGTCTCGAGAATTCTCACTATCCTCAACAAATATTATTACTGCCTCTGATGGAATGTCTTTCTGGGTGTATCAAGATTTCATGTAGTAATGCATGGGCTGTATTGTTGACAGGGACAATTGCCATTAAAGCACTATTCACATTCACAGGTGCATTGCAGAAGTATATTGGACATTCACAGTGTACATTTGGATAGTCACTACTGGTGTGAATCTCGTCACTATATTTCAGCTGTTCACTATCACATAAGAAAGACTTATGTTACCTTGAAAACAAACTGATATGGAAAGCAAGGTTCCTCCACTTCTGCTGCCTCACCATGCAACCACACCTCTCACTAGGTGCATCTTCTGCCAGAGTGTGAGAAAACATAATGCAACATGACTCTCAAAAAGAGTCTTCCCATCCGCCACCCCCATTTCTTGTTTATCTTTCCCACATGACATCTGGCATTCCATGCCTATTGAGCAGGCTCAATCCTCACAGAGCTGTTTGGCTTTTTCTTTGCTCTCTTGGGTCTTCCTCCCTCCCCCTCGACAGTATTTTTGTCCTTTTGCAAACCTCAGGGTTTCCCCAAGCATGCTGATACCTCCCTCATATTTCTCATTCATTTCCTGCTTTAGCTCCATTACTGTTGGCATTCAGAATCTGAGTGTGCACTTAAAGCAGTGGTTCTCAAGTTAGAGACTTCCATTCCCAGAAGCCTTGAGAACTGGTCATGCTGGTTGGGGTTTCTGAAAATTGAAATTCAAACATCTAGAGGGCCAAAGGTTGAGAATCAGTGACTTAGAGCAGCGGTTCTCAACCTGTGGGTCGCGACCCCTTTGGGGGTCGAACGACCCTTTCACAGGGGTCGTCTAAGACCATCGGAAAACACATATTTCCGATGGTCTTAGGCTCCATTCCCTCCTCAGTGGTAGTGCGCAAGCAGATATTTACAGTACGATTCATAACAGTAGAGAATTGCAGTTATGAAGTAGCAATGAAAATAATTTTATGATTGGGAGTCACCACAACATGAGGAACTGTATTAAAGGGTTGCGGCATTAGGAAGGTTGAGAATCAGTGACTTAGAGGGAGAAATGAGGGTGTGTATCAAATTCGTATATGATCAGAGAGTCCTATTACTTGCCTACCCCCAAGCCATTTCTATTCACTCTCTCCATGCAGAGATAGTGAAATCACTCAACCAGGCCCTACATGAGGCTTTTTTCCCTTCTGCATGATAACTTGTGATGGAACTGGAACATCACTGGCATCTACTCTTTAAATGTTAGTTAGAAAAGTCAGACCCTACTTCACCTCTAGAATACACACACTTAGAAGGAAAGTCAGTTTTTTAAAAAATATCAGTACTAACTCTGTCATGAACTGAATTCACACACACAAATAGAACAGTGCTTAAACACTATTAGGAGCATGATACATCATACAGGACTTCAGTGAGTGAACTGGTGGCAATTAGCAAGATTCAAAACATAAAACGCAAAGAGTACATCTTCCTGCCCGCAAGAGACCTTGAAGTCTTGGTGCAGCCTGGCTATGCTTATAAATGCATTCCCAGCTTTTGTTTATCTAACAGTCTCTGGTTCTCATAGCTTGTTACAAGCAAGCTGCTACTTAACTCCTACTGCCTATCCCATTACTAAAATATGGAGGGCTACCTGACAAAATCAGTACTAAAGGGAACACATTTAAAGCATGTATTTTCAGAGTGTTTATGAGCACTTCTCTGCTGTTTTCTAATAGAGCTCCTCCTTAGATGCTTCACAGTTGCAAAGGATCCTTAATGAAGTACTTCTGAAAGGTAAAGCTTTATTGTTTTTATTAAGCTTGTACCCAGATCAGTCACCTACCTTTCTATAAGGACAGCTTTAGCAACAAAATGTCAATAAGCCCAAGTCTGAATCAGCCATAGCCATGCAATGGGCAGGGTCTTTAGGCAAGGGCACTTCTAGAGGCAAGGTTCCGAGTTCAGAGTGTCAGGCTAGCAAAGTCCTAAATGGCACATAAATCATACAAGTGCTCTGTTCTAGGGCTGTACATGGGACTGAGGAGTCTGCCAGGCAATCTCCCCCATGTAGCCATTGGGGGACAGAATAGTAGAACCAGACTGGGATCAGTATGTAGAGAAGGCAGTAGAACAGTAATTCAAAAGAGCATGTGAAGGAGGTAGTCAAAACACAAGCTGACGTCAAATAACAGAGCAGATTACTATTGAGTTATCAGACAGAGAAAGGAGCAATCAGAAAAGAAGCCACTAGAGTGCACCATGGAGACCTCCTTTGAAGATGGTTGCTTTGTCAGGCTGACAAAAGCCTCACTTGTGCTTTCATAGTGGTGGCTTGGGGAGAAGCTCAGGAGAACCTCTGTCTCTTTAGGGATCCAGGGGCCAGGTAATCTGCTCCTCAGTGCCATCTACTCCTGGTTATTCTGGATCTTCCACTAAAGAGGAGTCAGGCATGACAGTGGTCACTATTTAAAAAAAAGAGAGAGAGAAAGAATAAAGAGTCATAATTTGATCTGAGCAATAGGTGAGTTCGTCTGCTCCCTAGCTATCAAGACAGCTGAGGCACAGGCCTTTTCTGTACTTTGTTTTTGCAATGGGGCAGAGCGTCCTCCAGCGAGGACATTTGCGCTTGGGGGCGGACTGTGTCCGGACTACTTTCTATAGTTCCAGACTTCAGCCCGCTCTGGAACAACCAGAAGTGGTCGCTCGCCGTGCTATTGAAAGACCGCTTAAGACAGGTCTTTCAACAGTGTGGCGCGCCCCATTCTGTGGCTGTGCTCCGGTGTAGATTTGCAGGCTCGCACCAGCGCAAGCCTGCAGATCTTCTGGGTGCAGGCTTTAGGCCGGTGAGCTTCACCGGTTGGTGAAGAGCCTCCACCAACCGGACGCTGCTATTTTCGTCCCTGGAGCAGTGTGTAGCACGGCCACACACTGATCCAGATCAGCCTGGATCCTCCGAGGGAGCACGTCAGTCTGGTAAGTAACAGAACAGGGCGTTTTCTTCGCCAAGTGTGAAAAAGCCCACAGAGTAACTCTACCAATGACAGCAGCAGACCTGTTGTTAAAGCCAGGTGTGTCCTTAACCAGATGGTGGGAACTCCATGCAATGGATATACAGAAAAGGAGTACTAAACCCATAGATACCTGTCACATTCCTTTCACTGACATGCTGTTTTCCAGATGGCCCTCCTTCCAGTCTAGGATCCTAACTGAGAAACAACTTTTCTTGGGGAGAAACGGTGGGGTTCTATGCATGTGTGTTATGGGTGTTATTGTGACTTTTAGCAGATTGATGTTGACTAAGCTTCAAGTAAAGAAATGTTTAAAAAACCAGCTGATGTACCTAATAAGGCAGGGGAGTAGAAAGAGTAGCCTCTGGACCACAAGAGGGCACAGGGTCCCCAGCACCCCCAATCTCCAGTTAAAACCAATTGCAGGAGGAGTAACAGTGAGTAAGATCCAGAGTGGATTCTACCTCCCCTACAGTGATAGATCCACCAGCTACTCCAACAGCTCTGAGATGTTTGTTCTTCAGACCTAGGCCTGCTTTCTTTGGCCATTCTTTTCTACTTGGTTCTGGTTGGTTAACTACAGCATTCAGTTGGAGCACAAAGTACAGTAGATCCCAGAAGCCTAAACTCTGCTCCATTGGAGAGGCACAAGACCAAGCATTCACTTCTTCAGTCTGCCTTAAAGTGTACAAAGAGCAGATCCTTTAAGAACCCTCAGCATAGCCATTTCATTTGGATCACCATCCAAAGTGCTGTGTATTTTGGTACGACTCCCAGCAATTCCAAAATAAATGCTGGTCCCATGCATATTTAAATCCCTCTTTTCACAAGAAAATACACTAAACATAGGGCCCAGAACTTTCCCTATTACTCTTCTTGTATATTTTGCAAAATATGAAGTGTGAAACAGCCTGAGCTTGGGAACATTGGTGTTAAAGGTAAATTGCTAATGTTCATTTGGAAATTTACTCATTAGTGTTAATAGTTTCAGTGAAAATTATAGAACCAATTTGTTGGGTTATAAATAAAATTGGTTACGTGTTAGTTTTTAAATGTGAAAGATCAATTAAAATGACTAAAAAATAAAAGAAATTACCCTCCCAGTAAGGGTTTAAAATGGTGTGAATCATTAATCATTAATCAATGGCCATTTTGGCACTACCCTGTTATAATGCTGCTATTCCCCTTTCCTATGGAATCCTGGGGTTTGCAGTTTAGAGAGGGGCCTCTGAAGTCCCCCCACCTTCTTTTTCTCCCAGCAGGGGAAGACCTTTCTGTTTCCTCAGGACTTTGAATGTTAACAATCTGTTGCAGAAGGCACTTTAATTGGGATGTGTTATTATTTTTATCACTGTTATTATAGTTTGACAGCCTTTTAAAGATGCTTTATTGTTTTTTAATATGATTGGTTATTTGTTTTTAAACTTTCAATGTTCCATTTCAAATATATTTTGTTTAACATATTGTGACCGAGCCTGTGTCCCATATTGGGAGAAAAGCATAATGATGAAGGTGATGATGATAATTGATTTATATAGCACCGTCACTGCACATAGCATTTTACAAGTAAAAGAAGAACAAAACAGTTCCCTGCTCTCAGGCTTACAATCCAATTAATACATGACACAAAAGGAAAAAGAGAGGGCAGTGTTGGAAGGGGGTTAAATCCAGCAGATACTGCTTCTTTTTCTCTCCCTCTGAGACCACGGCAATGATACTTGGGATGGAGGGAGAGCCTTTCATCTGCTTCTTCGCCTACGCATGATGGAGCTGTGCCTGCCTCTTCTTTTTTCCTTCCAATGCTGGGACAGTGGCAGTTGGGAAGGATGGAGGGTCTAAAATAAAATATTAAGTCTCCTATGCAAGGGCCAGCAACTGTTGAAGTCTAGGGGGCCACATTATTCTCCAAGAGGCCTTGGAGGGTGGTACCGACCATCACAGCTACTTATGGGGAAAAAATGTACCTAAAGTACCCAAGGGCCCTCTAGAAGAGCATTTTCCCTGTATTTCTGGGCTTTCCTAGGACATTTTAGGCCCAGAGAAGGTTTTTTTTTTTTTTTTTTTTAAAACAACAGGAAGTGATCTGAAGTCACTTTCTGTTGATTTCCCGTTTTCAAAAAGGCTTCCCTCGACCTAGACTGGAGCAGGTGGAAAAAGACAAGGAGGAAATGTCCCTACATCCTTTAGAGGACATTTTGGGATATTTGGGGTAGAAATTTGAAAAAAAAAACCAGCAATTTTATTACCCCAGGGAGCCTGGGGGCCTCCAAAACATGGTGGAAATGCCCTCCACACCCCTTAGAGAGCATTTAGGGGTATCTGGAGCAAAAAGAAAAAAACAGATGGGTGTTGGGGGTACAATAATGTCACTGGGGGATGTATGTAACATTTAGGCTGCGCTTTGTCCACCCTTGTTTGGGTAGATTGGAGGGTAATGAGTGAATTTTAATTAATTTCTGCCTCTGGAAAAGCTACATAAAAGTGATGTTATATTGTAAAATTCCTGGTTTAAAAGTAAAATGTTAACATCATTGCCTTCCTTCTACCTTCTTATTCTTGGTGTATGTTGCTTTCTGGTTTATCAATTTATAGATCTAATGACCAGTCTGGGGAGTGGAGATGGATTCAGCTTCGATTCAAGCAAGAGCCTTTTAGCTCTGATGGATGTATCTTTACAACAAATGCAATAAACCTTCCTTATGCTGCCCTGCCTTGCATTGAGTTATGGCTGTGCTGAGCTTCCCATTGCAAGAGCCCTGTGAGTAAATATTTGCCATAAGATCAGCCCTCCATTTAGGCAAGGAATCTATAAATTACCATATTCCTCCCTCTGAGGGCCTTTCTTTCTGTTAGATGTCAGATGGAAAATGGAAGGTGATCATAATATTCCCCTTCTGCAGACTTCTTGCTTCCAGAGTCTACCTACAGCGCATAATGTATTCCCTTCCAAGGAAATTTCATATTGCTCTGAAATCTTAACGATATGAACACAGTTTGTAACCAGACTAATTGTTGGCTTGTCTCTTCTGAACTGAAACATGCTGGAGCAAAGGAAAAGATCAGGCAATGTGTGTTGTGTTTTCCTCCATGATTCCCCCTGATAGTTTGCTTTTGCCCTTATCTGTATTTTACAAGGTACCTGTCAAAATATTTTTTTAAAAAGTGCCTAGATTTATCACAAGAACTTTTGGAAATTAATAAATTAGACAGTCGATCACAGAATATTTCCATGATGGAAGGAATGGGGGGGCATAAGTGCTCAGGGTAAAGTGGGAAGCCGAAGGCCACTGATGGATTTAGAATCTCTAATTTGGGATGAAGTGGTACCATTAGCAGCAAAGAGCATCAAAATAAGTTATACCATCCAAACAAGCAATTTTATTTGCAGGTAAAAGTGCTATTTTTATTCCAAAAAGGAACTATTTTTATTCCAGGGTTCTGTTTTTATTCCAAAGATCATTCTTTCATCAAGTTAGCCTCCAGCCTGTATAATAATCAGTAAAGTCACTCTGAGCCTGCCTAGGCCAACTTGTTGAAAGCTATATTCATCTGTTCTTCTTACCTTGCTATAATGAATTAGACTTTGTTCTCTGAGGAGTTTAGCAGCTGAAATCATATAAGGGGAGAGTTGACTTACTGGAAATTCTATGGAAATTTAAGTCTGCTGTGGAAAACTAAGGAAAGTGAATTTATTTTCCAGGAGTGCTCACAATCCAAGCCTGTTTCTGTTAACTCAGAATTAAGCCCATAGCCTTGATACACATTGTTTCATTCCTCTTCAACAAGACTGGTGAAGGAGTTCACTCCTAAGAATCACTGGCTATCATTGTGAAGAATCCCCACCATAGCTGGTAGCAGCCAGGAGTTGAAGACGAAACAAGGGCAACCTCAAGTAATACCTTGAAAGCAAGTGGTTAATGACTTATGTTATTCATTCATTTCAAGTATTTAATTTTTTAAAAAATAAAATATTTATGTTCATCAGATGAGGAGATCCTCATAGAACCACCTGGTTTCATGAATCAATTTATAATGCCTTGGCAAACAAATAAATTTTGACCTGGCACTAAAAAGAGTAATGTTGGTTTAGTCATCCCAGTTGTGAATGGTTGATGACAGTGAAGACAGCTAGGTAGTCCACACATATTCAATGAATGGTGCTGACTTGACATCCCTTGGTTTCACTGATTTTGTCTTGCTGTTATGTTAAGGATGAGGATTCCTGTTCCAATTCAAAAGCTCCACCAGGTAGCTGACAGTCAGTTAAGTACTGTACAAACTATCAATGTTTAGAATGCAGTGATTTTGCTCTTGGTTTTATTCCAGATTTGAAATGAAGAGTCCAAGGTGCTGAACTCTATCCCTAAAATAGGTCCAGCACCTTGGATAGTTCCTTTAGAATAAAACTCAGTTTCCTCTAAACTGCAACTCAGACCGAGTTTGCTATATCTCTGACCTCCAGCTGCTGCTCAGTTTCCCACCCTCCCCCTCGGCAAACTACAGGTTCAAATATCTCAGGTTTGTGTGTTAAGAGCTGTCAGATCAAAACTGGCTTAAAACTTGACTACATAGACAGATCAATGCCAATGGAAGGCTTTCACTGGAAGAATTTGGAAAACTCTGGAGAGATCTCTGTAAATACAAGGTATGGATGAGATTTATGAACCTGAACTCTCTTGTCACATGTTGTCCTCAGGATTTTGAAGGTTACTTTTAATAGTATTTAGTTGCAGTTATAGTCTCTATGAGCCCGTTACTTTCCCATTTTTCATTATTTTTATTATTTTATTTTTATTATTTTATTATTTTTATTTTCATTATTTTTTATTATTTCATTATTTCATTATTTTCTCATTTTTGGTAACCCACTTTCATCATTCAAAAGTACTTTCAAAAGTACCTTAGAGTTACCTTTCTGGTAGTCTTTAGAAAAGCTACACAGCACTGATGTGTGAGACAAAATACACCTACTAAATATACAAGTAACTAAGAAGTAACTAAGATTACAGTTAGATTGCAAAAGAGCTACTGTTATTTTTGTTAGGTTAGAATCATAAAGTATATTTTGTAATTACTGCAAAAGTAGCTAATTACATATACCTTGCTATTTGAACTAGTTACTTCCTACTCTGATTTAATTTTTATGCTTTGAAAATGGTTAATGTTTCCATATTCCCAAGTGGAATATTTTTCATAAATTAATATCATTTCATAAATCAAATTAAAATATACCCCTCCCTATAACCTCATAGTGAAGAGGAACTCCAAAAGGTGATTGAACCTAGAGATTTCCCTTTTTAAAAAAGCATTGACTCAAGTTTAAACATTTTCCAGGACATTTTTAGAATGGAAGATGAACAGAACTCTGGATTCCTGAATGTCTCCAATCTCAAAAGAGTAATCCAGGAAAGAGGTACATGATGTATTCTGAACAGGTTTATTTAAGACACTTTAATTTTGAAATCTGATAATTTGAAATTTGATTTTTTTTGAAGAATATTTCTAAAAGAAAAATTTCACAAGAGGTTTTCCTCCTGATAATGGGGGCAGGGAATAATCTACTAAAATATAGTATATTTAGTGTATAATGTGTTTAAAATATGCAGATTCCTCTTTCTGAAGGGATAGCTGCCACTGAAAAAATCAGTGGCAATCTTGGTTGTGAGTCCTGGTTGTGAGTCCTGGTTGTAAGAGCAAAGGGATATGATAGAAGTTTTAGGGATAAATTCATATATTCCAGTTCTGACTGCATTGGATTGGTAGAAGTAGATATATGAAAAGCTATCAATTTCAATGTCATTGTGCTTCCCAGTATTTTGTTTTCTTTGGCATTCTTGTCTCATCGCAGTTCTATATCAGATTGCTGTTTTTAGCCTTCCCATACTCATTGTAGTTCAGAGTTTTCCCATTGACCGAAGCAAGTTTGAACACATTTTTCAGCATTTTTAGTTGCGGATTTTTTCAAATGCATGCATGCATGGTTTTTGCAAAAGGCCACATGCAGCCAGCACCATGTAGTTGTTTGACTGTTGGGCTACAGCTCTGGAAATCAGGGTTCAAATCCCTGCTTGCCCATGGAAGCCCATTGACTGACCTTGGGCAAGTCACACTCTCTCACCTTCAGAGAAAGGCAAAGGCAAACATGCCCTCTCAACAAATCTTGTAAGAAAATGCCATGATAGGTTCAGAAATGACTTAAAGGCACACAACAAGAACAGTAGCCACATAAGGAACAAAATGGAAAAACTGCCTTCAAATTCTGGCTCCTCCGATGAAATTTTCCTTCATCCCCCAAATGTCTAGCATTACAGTAACCTGAAACTGTAACTGAGCATTTAGAAATACAGTTTAGGCACACACAAAAACAGAAATACAGTTTAGGCACACACAAAATACAGAAATACAGTTTAGGCACACACAAAAACAGAAATACAGTTTAGGCACACACAAAAACGAGCAGACATTTGCCAAGGGAATGCTAACATGGAAAATGTAAGGGTTCTAAGTATGAAAGATTTCAGTGTCTTATTCTCTGCAATGCTAGAAATTTGGGACAGAAGGAAAAAAATCATTTGGGGGGTTAGAATTCTTAATTGGTGGGTCAGTGCCTTCATTTTGCTCCTTCTTCCCTCCAGCAGTAGCTATATTCCTGGTTTTGCATACATTTTAAAGGCTCAGAAAAATGTATGGCTATCCAAGGCAAGTTATCCTTCCTCTCGTTGCCAGTCTAGCGAAATATGAAATGGGATCCCATTTCCCTATGAAAATATCTACAAATTTCCTTTTCCCTCCCTACACACAGCTCCAACTCCTTTAGGTTCACCCTGACACCTGGTGATTAATGTTGGAACTGCACCCGAGCTCCCCGTTCCACCTGCTGATCTGTGTTCCAACTTCCCTAGTTCCTGAGTTGTGACTGAATTGTTTCAACTGAATCCTTTGGTGGTTGCATTTATATATGCAATCGCCCACAGAGCACACAAAGAGCTACCAGCCACTAGTGCTGCCTTCAAGATGAGCTTTTAGATGTCAACATAGCTCTTTCAGAAGCGCTATCCATTTACATGTTAATTTTCTTCTCCTCCACGGGAAGTTGAAAAGAATATGTAATCAAATGACAGCCACGAAAACTTAGTGAGGTGATTTTGAGGGCCGGGGAGGGAAGAAGGAGGAAGGAAACAGAAAACCAATAAGGCTTCCTGAAATTATTAAGATTCTTGCTGTACATTTGGAGGTATATGTGCGGGGAGAGGATTCTGAATGTTGCTTTCTGGAATTTGCCATTAATGTGCTTTGTAAAGGAAGATGTTAGAAAGATATTGTGGTAATCGAGGCCATAAAGTGTAGCATGGTGAGGATAGCTGCGTGCTGTGCAGTCTTTAAAGGCAAGCAACAAACCGTACAGGCAATGAGCTGAAGAAAGGTGTATGCATGGGAAATAGCAATATAAATATGACAGAGTCAGCTCCCTTTTTCTGAATAGCAGAATTTTAAGAGAAAATGTAAACCTCCTTCATCTCCCCTACTGGATTGCTTTGAAGTAAGTCCTTCAACCCCAGTCTGACAGAAACACTGCATCTAATTACTGATGTTGGACTCAAATGAATTGCAAATATTTGTTGCCAAGCTCAGGATTAGATCCTTCGTTCTGGACACCTGCTGTTCCCAGTAGGCTTCTTGAGAGAGCAAGTAGTCTGGTTTCACCATTTTTTCCAGTGCTTTTACAGTTCACAGCTCAAAGTCTTTGAACATCAAGGTTCCATCTAGTTATAGTGGTGGGTCCTGCTGCTTCCTTGAGTTTGATTTTATTATAGGGGGGAAAAGGGGGGAATAATAAATAATATAGACCTGTCCACAGTGAATTTGTTTAATTTCTTTCCAACTTCCTTCATGCCAGTAATCATCACCACATCTTGTGGCAGTGAATTCTGAAAACATTACGAAGCCAAACAATTTATTTTGCACATCATGAACCCAACATCAGTCCATTTCCTTGTTTTTGGCAGATACACTTTCAATTTTCCCTGTTCTTTAAGTTTAAGTAGGAACTCAGTCAAAGATTTTTGAAACTAAGGAATGAATAACAATAGAAGGGCAAGCAATAGCTCATAATGCATTGTGCAAGATGGGGTGGCATTGGTTATAATTAGAGTTGTTCCTGTCAATCTCTGCCACAGTGCCTATGCCATTAATTTCTGTATGCCAATCAGAAATTTGTCTAGCAAAACATTTTCCATCCCTGCATCTTCATTACAGAAAACGTCCCAGTAGGTGTGTGATTCTGTTAGACTGGATCCAATGTTGTTATTCCACTGACAGAATTGATGTTTTCAGTGTAACTGAAAGGGGGCAATTCTCTTTCCCACCCAACTTCAAAATGTTCTCCAGATGATTGGAAACCACTTTCAGGTGGAACAGATTGCCAGGTGGTACAGAGGGATGTAGGGGGCAGGAGGAAAGAAGTCCTACTTAAAAGGTGAACTTCCATTAGCATAATGTTGGATTTAATGGTGTGTATGAACTATATACTTATAGCAGTTTGATGCCACTTTAGTTGTCATACAGAGCCCTGTGTTTTCTAGGGTTTCTTAGAATTTTCCACTGATTAGCACTTAGAGCTCTAGTAGGAAATTCTCAGTACCTCCCTGAACTACAAGTTGCAAGATTTCATTTCTTATCTATTTATGTTCTATATTTATTAATTATTTTATTATTTCTTTTATTTTATTTATATCTTGCCTTTCTCGCAATAGGGGACCCAAGGTAGCTTAAAATGTGATTTAAAGAAGGAAAAAGTACTTAACAATACAAAAGTTAAGAAGCGATAAAATTAGTTATCATTAGCTGTCATTCGTAAGTTAAAACTGGATAAAATCATTGAAGATACATAACAATAAAGATAAAAATGCATCACACATACACAACCTATTTTTTTAACAAAAATCCTTCTGCAATCCCATTTATCAGAGATGCCTATTTAATTTAAAAAGGTCTTTATCTGCCAGCAAAAGGGGAGCAGAGAGCTGGCCAGGCTAAATTACAGTAAAAGGGATTCCACAGCCACTGAGCAGTCACAAGAAGGCCCATTCACGTGTCCTCACCAGGTGGACCTGTGACAATGGTGGAGAAGGCTATCTTCCAAAGCTGTTCAGGCATGGACAAACTCATATATGGAGACAGTCTTTCAAGATAGTCTAGTCCTGATAGTCTCCACCGGACCATTGTATTAATCTCCCATACAAACAATGTAATGCTCAAATTTCAACAACAAACATGTTTGCCATATATAGAATGAGAAATGCCAGATGCCTAAGCTGGGTTCAGAAAAGGAAGAGGCACAATGCTTCATACTGCCAACATATAACGGATACTGGAGTACAACAAATTATTTCAGAAGAAAATCATCCTGTGCTTTATAGATTATAGCAAAGTCTTTCGTTGCATAGACCATAAAAAACTATGGATTGCTTTTAAAGAAATGAGTATGCCACAGCATTTGATAATTCTAATGCATTACCTGTACTCAGGAAAAGAGACCACCTTCCAGACGGAATACGGTGAAAGGGAATGGCTTCCAACTACAATGGGGCCAGGCAAGGCTGCATTTTGTCACTCCTTAAATTCTATGATGAACCAATCATACACAATATTGGATTAGAATCTGAGAAGAGAGGTAGGGAAATTGGAGGAAGGGACATCAAAAGTTTAAATTATGCAGATGACACCAAACTACCAGCAGAAATTAGCAAAGACTTAGGCCCTTTCCGCACCGGGCTATTAAAACGGTGCAGAGTGACCTCCGACGGAGGTCTTCTGCACCACAGAGTGGACTGGAGTGGACTACTTTTGTAGTTCCGCACCTCAGTCCGGTTCGGAGCGACCGGAACTGATCGCGCAGCATGATTTTTAAAAACCTCTTTTTAGAAGTTTTTTAAAATCACAGAGTGTGCGACTCCATGTCGCTCCGTCACTGTGCTCCAGTGCACTAGTGCGTCCCTGCAGATCTGCCGGGGTGGGCGTTAGGCTGGCGAGCTTCTCTGGTTGGTAGAGAGCCTCCACCAGCCGGAAGCCACCATTTTGGACACCAGAGCAGTGCGGAGCGACGAGCTCGTACTGCTCCTCGTCCCAATGGACTCACCCAGACGCTCAGGAAGTCCGGTGAGTCCCGTTTTCACCTGGTTATTTTCCCACATGCATAAAGGGCCTTAGAACAACTACTGAAGAAAATCAAGGAAGAAAGTGCAAAGGTGGTTTACAGTTGAACATTAAGAAAACAAAAATAATGACCACAGATGATTTACATTACCTTAAAGCATACAGTGAAGACACTGAGATTGTCAAAGATCTCCTATACCTTGACTCAGACATTTATCAGAATGGAGACTTCAGTCAAGAAATTAGAAGAAGACTAAGACCTGGAATGGCAGCTATGAAGGAACGAGACTAGATCCTGATGTATAAAAGTATATCATTGAATACTAAAGTGAGGATTGTCTATGCCTCATATTTCTAGTTTCTCTGTGTGGTTATGAAATCTGGACAGTGAAGAAAGCTGATAGGAAGAAAATTAATTCATTTGAAATGTAGTGCTAGAGAAGAGTTCTATGTATACCATGGACTGCCAGAAAGAAAAATAAATGGGTCCTAGAGCAAATCAAGCCTGAATTCTCCCTAGAAGCCAAGATGGCTAAATTGAGACTGTTGTACATATCATGAGAAGACATGACTCGCTAGAAAAAATAGCAGTCCTTAGGAAGGTAGAAAGCAGTAGGAAAAGAGGAAGACTGCATTACAGATGGATAGAGTCAATCAAGGAAGTCATGGCCCTGAATCTGCATGACCTGAGCAGGACTGTTGAATACAGGGTGATATGAAGGTCTCACATTCATGGAATTGCCATAAGTCAAAGTTGACTTGATGGCTAATGTTGAAGAACCCATTCCAAACCATATTTAATGCACATAGAAATGTTCAATCCTTGAGTTCAACCCGCCACACATTTAAATGTACATTTGAATGGGGAGCACACCAGCTGCCCAGTTGCAGCAGGATTCCTTCACAAGGCAGAAGAGGGCAGCTGGCAGGGCTTGCCTCCGTTTTCACTGCTGTCCTACACCATCTTCAATAGAGTCTTACAAGCCTCCCCTCGTGTCCTTAGTCTCCCTCAGTATTGCAGAAAGAATGCAAATGTGAGGCAAGACCTATAAATGGTGTGGGTCAGCAGTGGAGGCAGCAGCAACTAATCTGTGAATAATCAAATCTGTGAATGTAAAACACACAAATGTGAGGAGATGACTGTAATGCTTCACAAGGTAGAAGACAGTAGGAAAAGAGGAAGACCACATTATAGGTAGATAGACTCAATCAAGGAAGCCACAGTTTGTAAGGCCTGAGCAGGGCTGTTGATGACAGGATGACTTGGAGGTTCATAAGGTTGCCATATGTCAAGATTAACTTGATAATAGTTAGCAACAACAAATATTTTCCTTTTTTGTGTGTTTTCGTCTAGGTTTTGTGTAAGCTTTTTTAAAATTTATTAATTGTACTCTATATCTTTTTTTTTGTTGGTTAGTTTTGTTGTTATGTAATTTAGTTGCTATGAAGTTGTACAGTTTAAAACTTTAATGAATGATATTTTAAAGAACAAAACAACAACAAGTCCTGATAGGGCTAAGCCATACATTCTAACATTCCTTGATATGTTGCCTTGTCAGTTATACTGGTATCAAACTGCTATAGTTATAACAATGCAGTGCAGATAAAGTGCAGATAAAACAGTGCAGATAAAGGCCCTTTTCACATACCACCCCAACCCACAATGGCCACAGGATTGCCATGGGATCACAACAACATTTCTGCATGACATCATGATCCCATGGCAATCCTGTGGCAACCTGTCACAATTGTGGATTAAATCACTGTCAGTGCAGTCCTGGCACAGTCCTCCTGCCTCCCTCCTGCACTTATCTGTCATGCGGAACATCAGGAAGCGCGATAGCTGTGCTTCCTCCCCCAGCACAGCCTGGGAAAGTGCTGGGCTGCACTACAGAAGGGAGGGGCAGAGCCATTGTGCTTCCTCTCATCCAGTAGGCAGCTGCCATGACAGAAGCGCTCCCCTCCCAGGAGAGGCTTTCACTGGATCCCCACACAATGGCTTCAGAACCAGGTAAGGTGCAGAAAGAGCCAAAGTCTTCGTGATTTGCTCAGAACCCTTCATAGAGATCAGGGTTAAACTTGAGGTTACACTAAAGTCTTCATGATTTTAATTTAAATGTTGCTCTTCTCTATTTAGGGTTAAGGTTTTCTTTGTACAAAATTCACATTTGTTTTCATTACTGAGTTTAACACTTGGAATGCTCAACTAACACTGTGGCTTTATACCCACTTAACCTGGAAGTAAGCCTCATTGTGAAGTCTGTAAGATCTCTCGGTGAGTCTGCACTTTAAAGTTGTGCAACTTTCATTCACATATAAAAAGGTTATTTCTGGATTCTACACCATTCCATAACTGAAGCTGATACATGGATTGATCTAAATGTTAAATACAAATGACAACACTCTGTTCTCTATATATGCTGAGCATTATTAGACAGTGTCTTTCTGATGATCGCCTCCTTAGCCTTCTCCTCTTTTGTAGGCCTGTCAGCCAGTGATAAACTCCTTCGGCTGATGGCTGTGCGATATGGGGACTCTACTATGAGGATAAACTTTCCCAATTTTGTGTGTTGTATGATTCGTCTGGAGACCATGTCAAGTAAGTCACACATTTGTCAGGACTTTTAAATACATACACATGCACACACACACACACACACACATACATATATAGGGAGTTAAAAAGCAGACAACAGCACTTCTCCCAAGTTTGTCCTTGATTCCAGAAGGATGCAGTTAATCACTAAACTGAAAAAAACCAAAATATTTGATATTTTTTAGTTCTGTTAATTGCATCTATCTGTCTGTCTTCCTTTCTATGAGCAGGCTTCCAGTCACAGCTTTCTACCAGCCATCAAATCTAAGGAGATTACTGTTAAAAGCTGTCCTAAAAACACCAGCCAGTAATCAAAGATCTCACTCCTGTGATTCAAAGTCACACCCGTAAAACACCTGTAAATAAAGTAAGCAAACTCTCACTTTTAGGAGCACAGTGACTGGCAGGGCCTACTATGGCCCTTTCTGCACCGGGGTAATAAAACGGTGCAGAGCGACCTCTGACGGAGGTCATCTGCACCATGGAGTGGATTGGGGCGGACTACTTTAGCATAGTTCCACACCTCAATCTGCTCTGAAGCGACCAGAAGTGGTGGTGCTCCATGTTTTTTTAAAACCACTTTTTAGAGATTTTTAAAAAGCGCGGGGCGCGCAGCCCCATGCAGCTCCGTCACTGCGCTCTGGTGCAGATTTGCAGGCGTGCACTAGTGCATGCCTGCAGATCTGAGGGGGGCGGGCTTCCGGCTGGTGAGCTTCTCCAGTTGGTGGAGAGCTTCCACCAGCCAGAAGCTGCCATTTTGGATGCCGGAGCCGCCATTTTGGACGCCTCAGGAGTGCAGAGCAGCGAACTCGCGCTGCTCCACATGGCAATGGACTTACCTGGCTGCCAGTAAGCTCTGTTTCAGCACATTTTCCTCCGTTTCTCCCTCCACATGTGGAAAGGGACTATATCAAACAACACATTACCTGCTGGTCCTGCAATCTTATTAATTGAATAAATAATGATTGAATGCAGGCATACAGAGTGTCATCTGCAATATCTGGGGTGAAACAACCAAAGACCTGCATGTACACTTCAGGAACCGTTACGTTTACTATCTTAACCAGGAATCTAGAACAAACAGTGGTCAGGCATTTGAACTGAGAATATCACAGCCTCTTTGCTTTGTGCTTTTTGTCATTGAGGTGCCACCTTCTTCAGCCATTTTGGACCAAAGAAAGAATTTTTGTATTTATAGATTAAAAAAGCTAACACCACATGGACACAATTTAAAGTATAACAACAACATTCAACAAGAACACTGATAATAGAGTGTTCTAAACTGGCACATCTGGCAGCTGAAGAAGGTGGAAGCTGAAACATTTTGCTCTTGATATATATTTTTAAGTTCTGTTTGTTAATTGTTTCAATAAATATGTATCTCTTCAGGGATTAACTGCTTCTTTGTGGGATCCAGGATAATTTTTTTTGTCCATGTTTGGTACTAAGGTGTCCTCTCCTCCAAACATTTTGGACCAAAGGAAGAACTCTTGGATATATAGACTTAGATCCTGACACTACATGGCCTCATCTTAGCAGATAATACCATCATCCACTGAAGAATGATGGAAACAGAGTGTTCTAAACTTTACCTTGTATGCAACTGAAAAAGGTGGAAGACAAAATGTTTTGTTTTTCAGTGCAGTTTGTTACTCTTTCTCTCTCTCTAATACACATACATATGGATGCATCTTTTTCATTTTTTTTCCAGTTTCAAAACATTTTTAAAGAACAGGTTTATTTTGTTCCATTATTAGATAAAAAAAACCTGCATGAAATTCATTGCACTTTTGTAGGCATTTTTCTTAATGATGCATTTTTATATGCTTTCCTGAGCATATAGCACCCCAAAATACATACATGCTGTTACATATACATTTCTTCTGGTACATAGATTTGCCAGTTCAATTCTCCCCAAGCATATTCAGTGTGTGTGTGTGTGTGTGTGTGTGTGTGTATTTAGAGAAGTGCATTGCAAAAATTCTGAGAAGTGCAAGAAACTGAATAAGAAGTGAATCCCAGTTTTGTGAATTAGTCTTAGGAAATGTGTATTGCATCAGTCCATGTTAAAAGGAAAACTATATTCCTTTCTCTTCTGTCCTTACTTGTGTCACTATACATGTTAAACCAGGCATTAATCTGTTTTAACAGTCTTAATCTGTTTGAGGCATTAATATGTTTAAATGAATTTCAGTCTACGCAATGGTCTGAAACTGCAGTTGGGAACCAATTAACTTACCTACCAAAGATCTGGAGAATCAGATCATGTATTCTCTTCCCTAGACTCATTCAATGGGGCCAGAATGCAGAATGCAAAGACAACAAGGACCACATATATTACTCTGTTTACATACAGCATAATGAATGTGATCTAATGTGCTACCTTGTCCAACCCTATTCATGAAAACATGCTGTGAAACAGAAATATTGTTTAAGGAACATCTTCCTGATTTTTTTAACTTCATATTTTACTTTGCTAGAGAACTTTTAGCAGAGCAGCACATCCAACATTTTTTCCAGTTTCAGATCTTGCAAATAATATGATCACCTTACACACAGGGATGTCTTTTGTTGGATTGTACTGGCTGAGTGCAAAGCTTTTCTTCCCATCTTCAAAAAAGCAACTCCCCTAGCACTAAGTAGGAGGAGGTGTGCACATGAAGATATATAGTAAAACCCTTTTTTTTTTTTTTTCTGGTCTATAAGCAGCTCACATCATCAGAGTGAGAATAAAATCTGGCTCTTTTAAAGCTGATGGAAGAGAGTATTCACACTTCCAAAGCTGCCTACAATAAGCACCTAAAATCCACTGGCATCTTTCAATTATTATTTTACTGAATGTTTAAAATGCATTATGCATTTATTCAAACACTTTAAAGTACTGCTCATGGGGTTTTCTTAGGGAAGAAAAAACTCCACTGAGCTAAATGGAATAAAGGGCAGCTCACCAATAATGGGAATTGAGAATGAATACATACATACATACATACATACATACATACATACATATATTCCTTTCATTAAACCATTATTTATGTTCCCCCTGCATAACCACACTAAATAATACTGAAATCAAAAGCATCTTATCCACTATCATTCCCACTACAGTGGAGATGATGAAGAGATAGACATTACATCACAAGTAAGAACATGTACCATTCATGGGCCATTTTGCACTGAGAGTGCTTAACTGAGCCTTGTAAGCCTACAGTTTAGAGCAATCTAGCTGGAGCCAGAAGAGGAATGCTCATTTATAATAAGCATATAATAAGACTGAGGCCAGACTGCTGTTGAGACCAGACTCCTGCTATCAGTTTTTCCAGGGTCATGCAGTGGTGGTAAGGGAAAACAGACAAAGGCCTAAGTCCTGTTCTTAGTCCTGATGAGAGTAGAGCCACTGCATCAATCAAATTTACCAATATGTTGGTTCCCCAGTCAACAGATGATTCAATGGGTCTTCTCTAGCTGGGTGTAACCAGTCGGACTTAAACCAAAATCTCCAAAGAGACTATGGCCTTTTCCACATTTTGTTTTTAAAACAGGGCAGTGCGTCCTCCAGCGAGGATGTTTGCACTTGGGGGTGAACTGGGTCCGGACTACTTTCTGTAGTTTCGGACTTCAGCCAGCTCCGGAACAACCAGAATTAGTGCTTCACTGTGCTATTGAAAGACTGCTTAAAACAGGTCTTTCAATAGCCTGGAGCACCCCAGTCCATTGCTGCGCTCCTGTGTAGATCTGCAGGCTGGCGAGCTTCCGACTGGCGAGCTTCTCCGGTTCGTGGAGAGTCTCCACCAACCGGAAGCCTCCATTTTCATCCATGGAGAAGTGTGTAGCATGGGCACACACTGCTCCGGATCAGTGTGGATCATCGAAGAGAGCGTGCCAGTCCGGTGAGTAACAGACTGCCCCGTTTTCTTCCCAAAGTGTGAAAAAGCCCTATGTCTTCCAATATCTTATTTCTATCAGGGCTGCTGCACCCCTAGCGTTTGACCTCCTGCAGCCATAGCCTATGCTGGTGTTGACATCTAGCCTGAGTATCTCTTTATAAGAGTGCACCTTCTTCTATAATTGTCCCATAGCTCAGTGCACATTGTAAATTTTACAGAAGCGACAAAGAAACAGGGCTGACCATTTCTTTTTCTACTCATCTCTTCCTCCACTGAAGCATGTTAGGTTAGTTTTCACTAGTGCTGTGAAATTCTGCTTGCTCCAGAATATGTAGGTGTTTGTTCTTCCATGTGCTTATTCATATCCAGCTGATGGCCCAAGTTCAAGAAAGTGTGTCCTGTCTTTCCAGATAAATCTACCCAGTTACTCAAAACTAGGGGTCACATAGCCTAAATACCCTAATGGCACCAGAACCTGTCTGATCTTGCAAGCTAAGCAGGGTCAGCCCTGCTTAGTATTCGGCAACGAATACCAGGTGCTGTGGGCTGTATTCAGAGGAAGGAACTGGCAAAACCACCTCTGAGGAGTCGTTGCCTAAGAAAACCCTGTAACAAGTCAACAAGCAACTTGGACGCATGTACACATAGGCCCTTTCCGCACCGGGGTATTAAAACGGTGAAGAGCAACCTCCAACGGAGGTCATCTGCACTGTGGAGTGGATTGAGGCGGACTACTTTTCGTAGTTCCACACCTCAATCCGCTCTGAAGCGACTGGAACTGGTGGCGCGGCATGTTTTTTAAAAACCTCTTTTCAGAGGTTTTTAAAAAGCACGGAGCGCACAGCCCCGTGCAGCTCCGTTGCCGCGCTCCGGTGCAGATTTGCAGGCGTGCACTAGTGCATGCCTGCAGATCTGCCGGGGGCGGGCTTCTGGCTGGCAAGCTTCTCCGGTTGGTGGGGAGCCTCCACCAGCCGGAAGCCTCCATTTTGGATGCCGAAGCCGCCATTTTGGACTCTGGAGGACTGCGGAGCAGTGAACTCACGCTGCTCCGCGTGGTGACGGACTTACCCAGCTGCCTGTAAGCTCCGTTTTAGCACATTTTCCCTTGTTTCCCCCTCCACCTGCGGAAAGGGCCATAGACAGGAGTCATAGGCCAAGGTTTTACTAACATGGTGTTGGATCTAGACTCTGCCTTCCATGGACAGAAAACCTCTGTGTAGCATTTTCAGGGGATGGGATGGGGGGAGTAAGCTTCCATGAAAAGGATACTTTGAGGGCATTCACTTCAGCCAGTCCAGATTCATAAGCCTAAATCTGAATCCAATTAACCAGGTTTATACAAAATGAATACATTGTATTTAAAATATATTATCCTAAACAACATATATTGTACTAAAAAACACATGATATATGTCAATTCTTATTTATTTTTATTGAGATGCTTGGTAGTTTACATGTGCATTGTCCTATGTCTTCTGACAAAGTGGCCTGCTTTATTTTTATTCATTACTAGCATATATACCTGGTGTTGCCTGGGATTTTATTTTCTTGTAGGTTATGCTTATTAAAAAGATTCAAGATCCTGTGTCTCTAGTTCCCCAAACTTTCTTGTCCAGTACCTGTAACTTTTCCCCATATTCCCCAATCCAATCTGTATTCAGAGGTATTAACATCCACAGTTTGGGTTCCTGAGGGTATACTCTGCCCTCTTCCTTCTTGATGCTAGGCCTAGTCTCCATAGCAACTGGCCAGACCCAAGAGTTCTCTGGCTGAGAATTCTAAAGACCCCTCCCTAAACTGCAAACCCCAGGATTCCATAGAATCTTCTTAGGCAGCCAATTATATAAGGTCTTCACCTGACACAGACAAATTTTAACTTTTTATATTAGACAATTTATTTAATTCATGTGCCACTTGAGTGAGGCCCAAGGCAGCTCAGAAAAAGAATCAGTTAAAATCTTAACAATGACATTTTAAACATAATTAAAAAACATTACTTTAAAACAATAGGCTATAAGCAATTACAGATGAAAAGCCTACTTAAACAAAAAGGTCCTTGCCTGCCAACAAAAGGAAAACAGGAAGGGAGCCAGCCTAGCCTCCCATGGAAAGGAATTCCAGAAGGTGGATCAGAATTTAAATTGAGTGTGAGTGACTTCAAATGGTCAGTAGACCAATGTTTCTCTCCCAAGATTACCTGGGGCTACACCTGAATGAGAAATGCTTGTAAAGATGGAAATGGAGGGAAGTCTACTTTCAGTGTTATTTCCCCCCCACACACACACACTTTAAAACCTTTACTGTACAGAGGGGCTGCACCCAGTTCTGAGTGAAAAACACCACTTTTGGAAGCCTTCAGGAGTGGAAAAATACACTTTTACTCCGATGATGATGATGATGATGATGATGATGATGATGATGCATTGGTACATTGGGGGATTGCAGGTATGCCAAGCAGATGACAGATTTTAAAAAATGTTCTTCAGAAAGGTGCACTTTGACCACCCGTTGTTTAACTAATAGTTAATTTCAAAGAAGTCAAAGTCAAGCCATGTATTCTGATCCTAGTTTATTCCATTCAACACTAGTTGACCATAATGGCAGACTGTGGTTAGTATAAACTAGAAGTCAGATTATTTCAGTCTCATGTATGTGGCATATGAAAGAAGAGGGCATGGCGCGTGAGCCCAAGGCTTGTCCAGGTTCATCTTCATGGTTTAGAGTTGTATCTAGAGCCTGCTGTTATGATATAGGCCCCTTCCTAATCTGCAAACCCCAGGATTCCATAGGATGTTGAAAGTGGAATAATAGCACTATAACAGGCTAGTGCGGAAATGGCCTTAATGTTATGTCCAAGTCAAGCTAATGTCAGTAGTGAACACTTGGCTGTTGCACAGTGCCTATTTATTTCAATGGTCTTTGCACAGGCTGTAGGACTACATCACATAAAAACATTGTATTTTTTGAATTGCTGTTCTTTTAGTTTGCACAGCACCTTAGTCACTAAGCTCCTGCTGAATTCAATGGGACTTGTTTCCCACTGGGATTGCACTTTATATGTTCTCTGCATTGTTTGACAGAAAAACCCTTGTGTGTGAAAATTTAACTTTTGAATTTTTAAAACTTTAGAATTAGATTTTCCCCCCAGATAGCACTGACTGTATGTAGCAGAAGAAAAAAATAAAAGACTTCACAGTACTTGATAGCATTCCTTCTTTTTCTGTAGTTTTACAAACTCCTCTTTTCCAATTCTCATAAAATGAAGCTTTATTTTCTTCTCTCCAGAGGCATTTCACAATTTATCTACAGATGGGAGGGGAATCTATTTTACTGAAGATGAGGTGAGTGGAGCTTATTACCATTTTTGTCTTTTCTGCATTTCTGCATTTCTGCATAGTTTCTTTTTTATCCTTAGAAATAAAATGGCTTTCCTTTTCAAATGTGACTAAAACATCTTACTCTATTTTTTTAAAGCACAATCACAAAACCTTAGCTTCCTTCTACTCTGGGCCTCCCTACAAGATCAATGAGAGAGATTAAAATAAAATAAAATAAAATAAAATAAAATATAGTGTTCCTTATCAGTGCTCTCATTCACATATAGAAGGGCTAGATGTTGAAGACGCTTTTCATGGCAGCAGAGTAGGCAGTACCAGACTATTGGACAGTTTGTACTGCTGTCCCAAACTATTTTTCTGCCTAAGGCACAGGAGCAAATAATGCCTTCTATGTCCCACCCTAAGCTAAGGTGAATAGCCAGCCAAGTTATTGGGCTCTTCTAGATTGGTCCAAAGAAGTATGGACTTTCACAATCTAGCTCCCTCATTTCTGCTGTGTATTGCTGATGGTTGTCCACGTCCATTCATTTCTTATTGGTTTCCTGTGATTTGGGAGAGCGGGTCTATTTTGTTACTGAACATAGCCTCTTTTTTTTTTTTTTTTTATTCTCACTAGAATATTTTAAAAACTGGGATTGAGTTCTTCCATTTTTGTGTCTTAGGATACATTTTTGGAATAAAAAGTGACAGCTGTTGCCAGGAATTGCCAACATATAATCTGGGATAACAAGTGGGTTATATACATACATATATAAAAATGTATATGTGTGTGTGTAGGAGATAAAGGTTTGAATCTCCATTCAGCCATGGAAACTCACTGCGTGACCTTGGGCAAGTCACACTTTCTCAGCTTCAGTGGAAGGCAATGGCAAACCCTCTCTGCACAAATCCTACCAAAAAAACCCCATGATAGGTTCACCTTTGGGCCATCATAGAACAGAAATTACTTAAGGTTCATAGCAATAATAACAAAGGATCTTTCCGCACTACACTATGATAGTGCTCTTTTTCCACTATGGAATCCTAAAGTTTGCAGTTTAGGGAGGGGCATTAGAATTCTCAGCCAGAGAGTTCTTTGGCCTCAGTAAACTACAAACCCCAGGATTCCACAGGATATTGAAAGTGGAATAATAGCACTATAACAGTGTAGTGCAGAAAGAACCCAAAATATCTATCACCTCTTTGAGCTTGACCTTTGATCGGGCTGGTATCAGTGTAGGTAAGGCAGAGGCAAGAAGTGGTCAGTGGATGAAAAACAGACTGTTCACAAAGGATTTGAATGGGTGGTGGCAGCAGCAACAGAGAACCTGCACAGTGGCCAAGATCCTACATAGTTGTGTTTCCCATGAGGATATCCACTGCAAGCTCCCCCATCACCAGCCTCATAACTCATTGTTTCTGTGATAGACCCCTCCCACCACTCAACATGGATATTCCGTGGCTGATGAAAAGTGGTGGGAGGATTGGAGAAGTGTTTGGCCATGTTCCCATAGCCAGGCACAGACTGAGCACATCTTCCACCATCTGCCAGGGTCCTTTGGAGATCTCAGCAGAGGATGTTATCAGTTGCATCTGCCAAGGGGATCATAGGCAGATGCAAACCATGGGAGGTGCTATCACAGCAACATGGTGAGTTTGGAGCAAGGAGTTCAGTTCTAGCAGGAGGAAGAAAGGAATCCCAACCTTCACAAAGAGATATTTGTGCAAGTGTAAGGTGGAATTATGTTTGTGTATATCACTAACAGGATGAAAGAATACTAACCTTCCCAAAAAGATATCTATGCAAGGATGAGGTGGAATTATGCTTGCATATGACACTAACAGGATGCTGGCCAATATATGCAGCCAGCCATGCTCTGGCCCCAATCTGTTGCCTCTTCCACCTGCCACCAAAGGCAGTCTTCTCGCTTGGCCTAATGGTAGGGTTGACTCTGGTTTGACCTGTTATAGGACAGCATTCTGTGTTATCACAGCCATTGATATTAGCAAGGGTATGAGGTTACAGAGCATATAAGGAAAGCCGGAAAGTGTTCCTTTTTTGGACTACAACTCCAAAATCTCCCAACCCACATGGCCACTGGCTATGCTGCCTGGGGGATTCTGGGGACTGTAGCCAAAAAAAGGTGACTTGACCTAGTTCTGCTCTTGTGTTATTATTTTGGACAAAACAGCCTTACACACTCTGCAGAGAAAAAAAAATCATGGGCTTTGCAAAGGTTTGCTCTATACCCTTGGGAAAAGCCACAGGCTGTTGAGCTAAAGTTAGACAGTAGCTCAGCTGTCTCTGTACTACCTGATTCAATCTACTTCCATTACTTTATAAATGCATTGAACCAAAACTACATTCAGGGTGCCATTTGAAAAACCAAATTGCTGTGTGCAACTGCCTGACATTTTGGTCTCTGCAATGGATCTGAGGAGTTTTACATTGACCGTAAACACTCTCTTATCCAAGACAGAGATTTATTTGCCGTGATAAACCTCAGGGAAGTTAGCAGACACATGAGTCTTCCTCCATGACACATAACTCTGCCTTGTAAAAATCTGTCTCTGCTGCTTCCAGAGGGCTAGCCATCTTAATCTGATATAGCAAAAGTATCAATGGGTCTTGTATCACCTGAAAGATTTAACTAATCTGGCTTTGCTGTAGTTGGATGGCACTTTGTGCAGAAACTTGACTATAAATGTGGATTTCTGCAAAAAAATAAAAACAACAACAACTGATATTTATATCACAGTGGTTTCAAGCTGATTGTTAGTCCTGACTGGAGTGGACCTACTGAATCAATGAGAACTGGAAATCAACACTTATTCCTTGATTCAGTGCATTTACTGTAGTTGGGACTAGCGATTAGACTTCTATCAGCATAAAGTGACCAATTGTCTTTTTTCTCACAAGCCCTTGTTGTAATCATTCTTTTACAGGAGGATAAGGCCAAAGAGAAGTTGCATTTCTCTCAAACGCTCTGGTTGCGATTCCATAAAAACAGGGAAAGCCCCATGATGCCTCACTATTGGCCACACAAGTTAAAAATTGCTGGAGGTCACAGTCAAACAAGATCTAGAAACCCATAGTTGCCAAACCCCACACAAGAGCAGTTTCAGATCTGCATGTGTACTGTGTCCAATTTTTTAAAAAGTGAAATTTTGGCAAAATGGTCAACAAGACGACCTATCTGGATCCAGTTTTTCCGCTTTGTTTTGGAGTCTGAGGTGACTGTGCCTTACTAGATAGATGAGAGAACTGTTCTGGTTGATGAAATCATTGAAGCTAAACATTTCAGGAGGGAAAGCAGGGATTAATGTATTTGCTCTGCACCCCATCACCATTTTTGCCATCTTCTGAGAACAGAGCTAAAAGAATTCTTATGCACTTGGGATTGTGAGAATTATAGTTCAAAAAAGTACTTTTTCTTCAACTCTGTACATGGTAACTTTCTGCAAAGGAAGGCCTTTGAGATTGTTGCAGTTCCCCCCTCCTGTACTTTATAATCCCCACAATTAGCAGGTTGTGAAGTATAAGAACATTTCCAGCATCATCTGTGAAATAGCTGATATTGTTCCAAATCGAAGTGTTATTTGAAAGAGAAAGAGAGGCATTTTATACTGAATATATTTTGCACTGATTTTCCAAAAGCATTGATTTTTTTCCCCTCTCATTCTTCTCTCCTTTGCCTTTTTTCTAGTGGGTGACAATGGTCATGTATTGCTGATCAAGTGATATGTCTCTATAAAAGCAGGTAACAATTTACCCGAATGCTACTGTAGCGGGGGCGGGGGGAGCTCTATAATTTCTCTCTTGCTTTCAGGCAAGCCAGCCACTTCTGTGCTTGAAAGGAAGGTCATGGTACAATGTATAGTTAGATCCACTCCAACATCTGATGCTTCTTAACACCTGTTTTCATTTTCACATGCTCTTGAAACAGTCACCTCTACTTCTGCATAAAGTCAACAGGCAATTTGAGTTCTTAGCACCCAGAACTGAATTCAATGAGTAGATAATGTATCTGAGTTCCCCAAAGTCCTTGCTACTGTGCAAATTTACCTTGGACTCAAGTTAAATGGGAATTACTCCCAAATTAGGAGTTGCTGACAGGTCCCATCGTGAAAACTTCCCACAGTGGTGGGTCTCTGTGTTCCTATGAGGCAAGAAGCAATGTGGTGTTAGTAGAAGACCTTTCTGCACTATACTGTTATAGTGCCATCATCCTACTTTCAACATCCTATGGAATCCTAGGGTTTGTAGTTTAGGAAGGGGCATTTAAAATTCTCAGCTAGACTGCTCTTTGGCTTCAGGAAACTACAAACACCAAAATTCCACAGGATGTTCAAAGTGGAATAATAGCACTATAATAGTGTAGTGCAGAAAGGCCCAGAGTTTCCTATATCAGACAGGCTTTTGCTGAAGAGCCAGACTAAATGTGCTGAACAGCTCTGGGCAGCAACAGTAGTGGGGTATGACACTGGTGGAGGATCTCTCAGAGACAACAGCAGTGCCACTATCACTAATGCTTTTGTTAGTATTGCACAGAATGGATCATAGTAGCCCCCTATAACACCTTTTACTATGAAAAACTTATGGCGAGACAATCCAAAATGAAATCAGGTCAGAAGGTAGTCAGCAAATAACTGGGGTACAGCAGAAGATAACTACCAGTAGTGCTGGGGCTAATGATGCAAATGGACTCAAATGGAAAAGACATTCAGCAGTTGACATTCTTAGAAGTGAAAGAAATTCTGAAACTGTGCAATACGTATTATAGGAACATGGAATGTGAGAAGCATGAACTGGGGAAGGTAGACACTGTTTTTAAAAAACTGAATGTATAGAAAAGACTTGAAAAGAGCGGGCTAAAGTGGATATGAGTCAGATAATTACACAGTGTTTACTTGGGAAATGGAAATCTCAAAAGAAATAGGGTGGCAGTAATAGTGAAGATAAATGTATCAAAAGCAGTCAAAGGATATAATGCAATGCCTGGCTGAATAATAACAGTAAGACTTCAGTGAAAATGCCCCCATATAACTATAATCCAAGGGTATGTTCCAACTACAGAAGCAGATAAAGAAACATATAATATGTAAAGCAGGATTAGACTCAGAGGAAGAAGGCATAAAAATTAGCTGAATGTCAGCAATTTAAGATATTTGTATGACACTGTACTCCCAGCAGAAAATAGCAAAGACTTGGAATGACTGCTGAAGAAAGTCAAAGAAGAAAATGCAAAGGCAGGTTTACAGTTGGACTTTAAGAAAACAAAAATAATTACTACAGATGATTTATATAACTTTATATAAAAGTTATATGAAGACCATGAAGACATTGAAATAGTTAAAGATTTTCCATGCCTTGGCTCATTTATTAATTACAGTGGAGACTGCTGCCAAGAAATCAGAAGAACACTAGGACTTAGAAAACCAACTGTGAAGGAACTAGACAAAGCTTGAAGCATCAAGATACATCATTGAATACTAAAGTGAAGGTTGCCCATGCCCTCGTATTTCCAATTTCTATGTATGGTTGTGAAATCTGCACAGAGATGAAAGCAGATAGGAAGAAAATCAACTCCTTTGAAATGTAGTGCTGGAAAAGAGTTCTGCAGATACTGTGGACTGTGAAAAAGACAAATAAATGAATCCTAGAGCAAATCAAGCATGAACTCTCTCTAGAAGCCAAGATGACTAAACTGAGTTTGTTGTACTTTGGCCCTATGAGAAGACATGACTCACTAGAAAAGATAATAATTCTGGACAAGGTGGAAGGCAGTAGGAAAACCACATTGCAGATGGATAGTTTCAACCAAGGAAACCATGGCCTTGAGTCTATAAGACCTGAACAGGGCAGTGGATGATAGGGTGAATGGAAAGGCTCTCGTTCATAGGTTCACCATAAATCAAAGTCAACTTGACAGCAGTTAACAACAACCACCCGGCCAGCATTAGGCATTCCTGCAGACCAGGCTGGATGTCTGCAGGTATTTTATATCTTTTTCCACTTTAAAAATCTATGAAAGGGCTGTTTGATCTCTCTCCTCATGTTTGAGATGGGCCAAGATAAAAGAGGAAATGGTTTACAACCAATCTGCCTCATAATCCAGCCTTGTAATCCTGCATCCCTTGAACACCTTTGAACTTTCAAGAGCTGGCCCAAGACATTTTGTAACATGAGGCAGAGCAGCAAGTATATTTTTCAAACCATCCAATTCAAGGGGTACTGTGCTCAAAATCAACAAACAGTGACATTCTGCATTGACCATTTAGCTACATATGTATAATTAAATTAAGGGCTTTTCCACCGTACACTGTTATAGTGCTGTTGTTCCATTTCCGACATCCTATGGAATCCTGGGGTTTGCAGTTTAAGGAAGAGCATTTAGAATTCTCAGACAGAGAGCTCTTAGGTCTCAGAAAACTACAAACCCCAGAATCCCAGAGGATGTTGAAAGTGGGATAATAGCACTATAACAGTGTAGTGCAGAAAGGCCCTATGTCTCTTGGCCTGACCCCCACACCCCTCTTAACATCCAGCAGCCACATTGGTTGAAGGAGGTGTGTTCAGCTGCCAATCTGGGCACAAAGAGGATGACCATTCCTCCCCTTTCCACCAGCAAGACAGGCTGCAACAAGGAATTGTGTTTCGTTGTTGTGGCCTTGGTTGCTGGTGAGACAGGACTGGAAGCACAATCATTTTTGCAACCCAAACAGAAGCTGAAGGGATCTTCTTCAGTCAGTTTGGACTGCCTGTTAAGGTGAGATGGAGAGGGCATTTATGTAGTCTTACTGAATACAGAGCAATTACAGATCTGTAACTTTAGATTACAAATCCATAACTGCAATATGGAATGCCACCCAAAGTTTGTTTGTTTGTTACAGCAAATTCCACAAACACCATCTCCATCTATGCCCATAAGAATATAAGGAGAACAAATAACTAACAATTAGATCAAATTCCGCTGTCTGAGGTAATAGCCTCATTCTTCCTAATTATAGGACTAAGGGCAGTTTGGACATGCATAAACAATGAACCGGTAATTACTCAAGATGGAAATATTACAGCAAATTTAAAGCCATGGAAAAGGGGAACCTTTTTTTCCCATGTTCTTCCAGGAAAAAACAATGAAAAAATGTACTATTAGCTTCCTTTACAAACTGAAAGTCTGTAAGACTTTAAGAATACTTTAAGAGTATTAAATGAAATATATATAACCTAGCTTGGCACAGCTAGGTTTCTTTGTTAGAAAATAATTACAAGTGGAATTAACTTTTTTCCAATTTACATTATATATTTTTTTTTGTTACAAATGGAACTAGAAGAAACTGAATTGTAAAGAACATGTGAACTATAAAGAACCTTTTTTATTTTTGCCTAGTTTTGATCAGCTACCAAAAAAATAAAATAAATAAAAAATAAAAACAGAAGACATAATCAGCATTTAGTAAAACAAAGAAAAATTACGTCATCTCCTGTAGTCTTCCATCAGGTCAAGCATAGATTACCATACACAGAACTGAGGCCATTTCCGCACTAGACTGTTAGAGCGCTATGATTCCACTTTCAACATCCTATGGATGGCCCCTCCCAAAACTGCAAACCTTAGGATTCCATAGGATGTAGAAAGTGGAATCATGATGCTATAACAATCTAGTGTGGAATGGCCTGAGAAAAAGAAAACAAAACCAGGAATACCAGGGTCTGGTAGTACCAGGGTACATAATCTTATCGAAGTTATCTGCTACCTAGCTTTTAGAAATAATGTTGGAGCAGTAAATGTATGAACACCGTGTCTTAAACATTTTTCTCTTCATTCTAAAAGACAATATTCCACAACATTTTTTTTTCCTAGACAAAAAATGGTTCAAGGAAAAAAACAACATGGTTTTCCCCAATTTTTTCTGAATTTTTTGAGCCTTCTAGGAATAACTCCAGACAGAAAGCTTACCGAAGGCAGTGTGGGATAATGGTTTGAGTGCTGGACTATGACTATGGAGACCGAGATTTAAATCCCTGCTTGGCCATGGAAACCCACCTTGGGCAAGTCACATACTAGCCCTTTTCGCATTAAGGTTTCTCGCGCAAGCGGGGGAGGGCGGCTCGAGCAAGAAGCCTTCTCCGGGAGGCTGCCGCTTCCCCGCTCATTCCTTCCGCAGGCGAAGGAACGAGCGGGGAAACGGCAGCCTCCCGGAGGCAGCGGCGGCTCGCGCGTCTGCCCCCCCGCGAAGCAGGAGGCTCGCGCATCCATCCCCCCCACGCGCGCCAAGCAGGAGGCTGTCGCGTCCGTCGCACTAGCGCCCCACCCCGCCCCTTCCTTCCGCAGGGGCGGAGGGAAGGAAGCGCGACCCGGCCACCTCCCTGACACTCCGCACAGGAGGTAAGTGCGCACGGGCGCTAGGAGCGTTGCGCGAGCGTGGGTGATTTTCGCTTTGAGGCGAAAATCAAAAAAACCGCGATCGCGCCGCTTCAGCCCCGTGAGCCCGGCGGAAGTGGGAGTGCGTCGTGCAGAGCGACGCTCCCACTCCCGCGAGGCTCACAGGGCTGTTGTGCGACAGAAAGCCCGTGCGAAAAGGGCCACTGTCAACCACAGAGGAAGGCAAAGGCAAACCTGCTCTGAACAAATCTTGACAAGAAAACTCCGTGATAGCCAGAAATGATCTGAAGGCAAGTCAGAAATTATTTGAAGGCCCACAGCAAACAAACAAACAAATAAAACTTACCAGAAAAGAGAGAGGTTTGAACTCAACCTTAATGACAGTGTTTGCGGAACGTTTGTATGGTTCTGTGTAGTGCAGTAGTTCTGCATGTGGAACTATTCTACAGTTGGCTGTTCACCAATGCACAGACTTACTGTAGAGCCACTGTAGCCCTCCTGCTAGGCAATCTATGCCTAGTGGAGAGCAGAGCAGATCACGGAAGTGTCTAGCTTGCCCTCTCTTAGTCAGACGCAAATTGACTACATTTTCTTCTGAGGTCTGCTCAGATCATCTAGAGGTCTCAGCAGATGATGTAATCATGTTGTGTTTGGCTTCTGCTCTTTCCTCCAGACATCAAATGGCCATGTGCAATGGCAGCTCTACGATAAAGCGGGCAGAAACTTTGGCTGGTGTGGACAGAGGAAGAGACTACCAACCTCTGCATCAACAACAACAACAAAAAAAGGCATTAACAGGATGCCAGTTTCTGAGTGACGCATAAAAATGAATAAAAGAAAAAGAGCTAAAAAGGTATTGATTGTCATATGATTGGATGTGTCTCTCATATGTGACTCCTCCTGCTTGAGAGGCAACTGAAGCTGTAAAATTTTCAGAAGGTTTAGAGATATTTAAGAGAAACTACAACTTCCGCATTAACTGAGGGAAAATAGATTGAATGAAAATGCTGTGATTTCTGAACTTATAAATTATATAAGAGTGAGGAAGCCAAACAAAACTGTAACCATTTTTTTTATTTAAAAAAATGTCATTGTCTCTCAAGAAGGCTCGTATGTCCAAGTGTAAGTTAAATGTTTCTTTTACAGCAGAACCTTGTTTGAATTATTAAAGGATGATACATGCTTTTGATAGTTGCTTGATAAATTTTGGAAAATATGCAAGGAAATAGTGGTTTGAATTTAATCATTATTCCTCTTTCCAGGTTGCTCAGTTCTGGGTGAGATTTAAGCATTCATGTGACTTTGAAAAATCTGTTACATTTAAATCCTTGAGTTTGAAAAGAAGACAGTACAGATGGAAGAGAACCTGTTGAGTTGTTCAATATGGAATGCAAACATCCAGGGACCTCCGGCTATCCAGATATGATCTGGAAAATGATCACACGGGGAACACCTGTGGGGCTGTTCTCAGTGCAGTCTCTCTATGGCAGAAAAAATAGCCAGTATAAGAGTTTGACCAAAGCAACACATGGTGTAGGAACTCAAGTATAGAACAGGAAGAGAGATCTGAGTTCTAATCCTCAATTATGAATCTCACTGGGTGATTTTGGGCCAGTCACATTCAACCTAACTACCTCACAAGGTTGTTGAGAAGATAAAAATTAAGAGAAAACCATATGTAAAGCATTCTTTCATGAAGGATGAATATATTTTATTATTATTATTATTATTATTATTATTATTATTATTATTATTATTATTATTATTATTATTTCTATCCTGCCTCTCCACATGGATCGAGGCAGCAAACAACATGAAATACATTATACATTAAAAGACATTAAAAACATACCCAATCCTCCCCACCCACCAACCCACCTAAACCAACCCCTTAAAACACACAGCAATTAACAGTCCATCAATTACTATTAGCAAAGCAGCAAGACAATTGATGGGAGACGGTGGAAGTACTAGCCTGGGAAGGCCTGTCAGAAGAGATCAGTCTTGACTGCTTTTTTAAAGCTGTCAAGACTGGTAATATGGCGGGTCTCTTCCGGCAGGCCATTCCATAACTTGGGAGTGATAGAAGAGAAGGTCCTCTGGGTAACCGCAGCCAACCTAGTTCTGACTGGCTGCAGTAAATTCCTCCCAGAGGACCTTAATGTGCGGGGTGGATTATATGGGAGAAGGCAATCCCGCAGGTAGGCTGGCCCCAAGCCATGAAGGGCTTTAAAGGTAAGAACCAACACCTTGTACTGTGCCCGGAAACTAATATAACAAACAAACAAACAAACAAACAAATAAATAATAACTTCTTCCTCCTTCCCTTTCTCTCTCCATCCCTCTTCTACCAATAAACAACCCCTCAGGGTCCAGCAGCTGTCACATGGTGGGAGAATGCCGATATTGTTATAGAGACTGTCCTGGTGAGGGCACTTCAGATTTTATTACTGCATGTCTGGTGACATCTTTTCTAAATATTGTAATATATGGGTGTTCAAATATAGAGTCAAGAAATCTGAGTAATATTAAGCCACTTGTCATGCCCCTGACTTCCACCCAACCTGAACGTTGATGTGGTTGTGGAAAATAAAGAATATCAGACACAGGTACCTCCCTCCTCAGAGCTAGCAATCATTCCACAAAGAAGCTGTCCGGACATGAACCCAGAATGTCTGAGTAGCAGTGTGCCAGTTATAATAGTCATAATCATATCAGCCAGTCTGTTTGTCTCTCTCTGTGTGCTCTTCAGTTGTCATACTAATTTACAAGTGCATCGTTTTAAAGAGTATAATAGTTAAAACAACTATTTTTGTCCCTTTAGTTATTTGATATGCAATTGAATGGGATCATGGGGATGATCCCAAAATCTGAGAGTTAAGAAAAATCCCTGTTGTTTAACAATAGTACCAATAAATTACTACTAATTTGTTATTTTCTATATACAGTATCTGTGAAACAGCCATGAGCTCACTTCAGTTCGATAAGGAAAAACAAACCTATTGAATGTTCACAAGAACACTTTTTAAAAAATTTTTAGTGAAATCTGTTGCTCTTAGCTCTGGCTAGCAGATTCCAGTAAAAAAGCAAAGTGGATCCAATCAGCCTGAAGTTTGCCCTCCTTTGATTTAGGCATCCTGAATTTCTGACAGGAATATGCATACATGGAAAGGAAGAGAGTGAGCACACACATACCTAGGAGTAGTTGCTTTTTTAATACTTTGCAGCCTATTTCATTGCATACCAACTAATCACTACAGAAGGCAGTTCCACACGCTGCCTATGTAATCAGAGCTCAATAATCCATGGCAAGCTCACTTTAAAAGCAAATAAACAGGAAATTCTATAGCATTTCATTAAAATTCCATTAAAGCAGCAAGGCGCAGGCTTTCACCGTGCTTCACCTGGTTCCAGCACTTTGTTATCATTAACAGTTTTGAACACCTCCGTCTAAGATTACTGGGCTGTGTCTACACTTTCCCTTGCTGCTTCTCTGGTGCATCATGAAAGAGGTAACATCTGGATCATGCAGCACTTTGAATCTAGAAACAGGAACATTATAGTAAAGCCTTTCTTCTTTCTCCTTCTGTCCCCAGTCCTGTCAATTCCAGCAATCATCTTCCCAAGTCACATTCTGACATGTACTATGTGGTGTGTATGTAAGTTATGGCCCTAAGTATAGATCCTTGTCTACTTGAGGCATTTCCCCATGATTCTTTCATTAACAGGCTGTCCAAAGCTGCTATTCAATATGTTACTCTGATTTCTGGGGTCCCTTGGGGGATACCTCAATGTGCTCCACGTGATGGGGAATGGAAACTAGCCAGAACACAAGCAATAGCAATGCGAGAGGCAGGGTAACCTAGCGAGATCTTTCACCCAATGTTTACGGGGTCAGGCCAAGCCAAAAACCAAGCAAAATTGTTTAATAAATGATTTTATTAAAAATAAAGACTTGCGCATATACGCACTTACGCACTCACTCAAGACCTAGCGAAGAATAAAAAGAGACGAAATTGGATAGGGAGCTTTGGAGGGTTACAGATGGGGAATACTGCACCTGGTCCTGAAGTCTGGAGGTCCGAGACAGCAGCGGAGAGAGAGATGAGACTCAGCACATGGAGGTCTGAGAGGATAGCTCAACGGGCAGAGTGACGGTCTGCTGGGAGCTGGGAGCGATCCAAAGAGCCACTCAAAAACCAGGTCTGTCTATGGGGGAAAAGGTACCTGGAGGGCTAATCCTTTCCCGGGGAGAAAATAGGTGGAGGAGCTAGAACAAAGCTCCAATATCTCAACGTTCTTTGCATGATTGGCTTTGCCGGGGTTGTCAAAGCCTCAGCTGTATGCAAATCGTCTTCACTTGGTGAGCTGTTTGTCAGATGCATTAATCCCTTCAAGCCGGCTCCTCGGGGCTGAGGACCCTTTGTGTATTTTATGTTTTATATGTCTGGAGGTCTCCTGGGGCTACGTGACTATGGGTTTACTGGCCTGACTGGGTTTTTCCTGTTTTCGGCCGTTCGACCATGCCTGCCTACGTGCTCATTCGGGGGACCTCTCAAGTACATGGAGATATTTTTAATATTAAATTGTAGACCCTGGGATAGAGTTCATCTACTGCAGTAACAAATAAGTTAATATTTTGTGACAATCATTTCTACAGTACTCTCTCAGAATCACCCTTTTTTCATTTCCTTTTGTCTGTGTCAGACATAGTTACAATCCAGCACAGCCACAGAGTAATATAGTTGAGGATTTTATAATTCCCATTAAGTTCAAAAGGAAAGGCTCAGTTGTGTATTGTTTTATCTGTGCTAAAGCTGTTCCAGGTTCTGGCCCTGACATGTAGATCTAGATTTCTTTTCCCATTACAGACTTGAGACTGCATATTGCAAGTGCTCTGTGGCAGGAGCTAATAATTCATTACAGCCAGGCTGAGCATGGCCGCCTGTGTGTGGAATGAGACAATTGGCACTGTGCTTGATTTATACCTCCAGCTAAGCTAATTAAGCAATAATTCAGGAGAAATCCATCATTGTGACAGCTTTGTTGATCAACCATCCCCAAGCAAAGTCAAAGGTGGTTAGTATCCTAGGGTGGAAAATCCCGGGTCAATAATGAGTGTTGCTAAAATTGGGATGCCGAACACGGCAACCATTGCCTTGTATATGCATTCACATGCACCAAAAATGCAGACTGCTGGCAAAGAAAAAAGGAAATAAAGTCAAAGCCACTATTTGTGAAAAGATGTCACATTTGATGGGTATTTTTAATACTTCTGCAGATTTAAGGCATGATCCAGGCAAGGTGAAAGACTTCCGAACCCCATTTATTTATAGAGAGAAAAAGATGGAACCATGTGCTTAACTCTTCAGTTGAGATCAATGGGTTAGATCCCTGAGTGGAGTTCTGTTTGAAACTCCTTCATGAGCGGAATGGGGCGGAGAGAGATTCTGTGCTAATTTCACTCTCGCTCTCTCTCTGCAGTTCCCAGAGTCTTCTGTTCTGGAAGATCCTACGATGGTTCAAACTGAATTCCTGGGGTCATGGGGTACTGCACAGCAGGGAATGTAATCAGCAAAGAGTGTCCCCCTTCAGTTGTTCTCCAGTGAAATAAAAGCTTCCTGGTGAAGGAAGCAACCTCTCTGCAGGATACTTTCACTGCATCCAGCCCAAGGGAAATTAAAGGGATTAAACCAGGCTGGACCTTAGTCTTAGGAATTCAAATGATTGCTAGCCCCTTTTCCCCCCACTAAGGATGAAAAGAAGCATCGTTATTACAGTTGACCCTCCATATTTGCAGATTCTGTATTTATGAATTAAACCAGCTATGGCTTGAAAATAATAATTTAAAAAATTCCAAGAAGCAAACCTTGATTTTTGTCATTTTATATAAGGGACACCATTTTATTGCACCATTGTGCATAATGGGACCTGAGCATCCTCATATTTTGGTGTCCACAGGGTCCTGGAACCAAACCCTAGTGGATACCAAGGGCCCACTGTACCTGTTCCCAGATTGAAATTCAGAGTTTCTGATAAATGGGGAGCTCCACTGGAAAGAATGATAGACCAGTGAGAATACTGTGCTGTTTGAACATCCAAAAGTGTTGTGGAGGTATTATTCTGCACAGAAAAATATTGAGGGTGCACAAAAAGCAGAATAATTTCTCTGTGACATTTTGAGACATTTGAATATGGGAGAATATTGAACATAAGAATGTTGATTCTATCCTGAAACAGTATACAATGACAATTATTGGCTGCTGGGTGGGAAGATGAAATAGTTGAGAATGTACACCCCTATTTGTTGCATACTCACATTAGGCTGAATGTTGTAGAAAGTGGACAGACTTTCCTGTCTCTATGAAAGAACAGCAAATGATCAGCATTGCTTCTGCTTTCTCTGTTCCACATCTCCATGTATTTGTCAGCTCTCTGTACATGGAAGCTCCATACAAACAAATTGTGAATGCACATATTCTCCACATCATCAAGGACACTACTTTTCAAAATCAGTACCCTAGATCACACATATGGAGACAAACAACTGCTTTGGTCAGACCCCACCTGGAATACTGTGGCCCTTTCTGCAGCTTACCTGATTCCGGCATCGGTGCACAAAGATCAGACAAGAAGACTCTTGCGAGAGGCACTCGTGTCCCCTCTGCTCCTTCTCCACAGCAGTTGCCTGCTGGTCGGCAGGCAGCATAAGGGCTCCACCTCTTCCTTCCACAGCATAGCCGGGTACTTTCCCAGGCTGCACTGGGGGAGGAAATGTGAGGGACGCATCTCTGGAGGCTCTGCACTCAAGGTAAGTGCGTGTGCTACCCCGGAGTGATGTGTGATAGTGCATCATTTTCTGCAAGAAGCCAAAAATGATATATTGCACGATCGGCACTTGCTGGCCCCAGCAGCATCGCACAATTGCAAGGACGTCACGTAGAACAGTCCTCACAATCGTGCTACACTCCGAAGGCTCTTTTGCATGAGAAATGCCATGTGAAAAGAGTCTGTGTCCAGTTGTGGGCACAACAGTTCAGGAACGATATCAACAAGCTGGAATGTGTAAAGAGGAAGAGGCCCAAAATGGTAAAAGGCATATGAGGAAGCATGCCCTATAAGGAATGGCTTGGGGCGTTGGGTGTGTTTAGCCTTGAGAAAAGGAGTTTAAGAAGTGACATGGTAGCTATGTTTAAATATTTGAAGGCATGTCATATGGAAGACAGAGCAAGCTTGTTTTCCATTACTCCATAGACTAGGACATAGAGCAATGGCTTCAAATCTCAGGAAAATAGATTCCATCTAAACATTATGAATAACTTCCTGTTGGTAACAGCAGTTCAACAGTGGAATACAGAGGCTGGATGGCCATCTTTTGGGAATGCTTTGATTATGTATTCCTGCATGGTGATGGGTTGGACTTGATGGCCCTTGTGTTCTCTTACAACTCTATGATTCTATGTGCAATGGTGGCTCTGCTGTCTTCTATGCCAGTAAAATGATGAATAAACTCTGGGCTTTAGTCTAAATGTTAATAGAGTTAACCAAGGTTCACTCAGCACTATTTTGGGGATAGGGTTTGGCATCTTGGATAGCAACTTTAAAGTATGGATTAAAACATGGAGAAGATTCATTGCTCACCAACCAACCAAGAAGCCACCAACCAACCAAGTGTTGTACAAGTGTGTACACTTTTTATAGAGACAATCAGCACACTGAAGTTAAGGTTGATACAACAGCATGGGGCATGAGCATCTGTTAGTCTCACTTTCTTGTGCATTCCATTTTTTAAACATCAAGTTCTTTCTGTCCCACTTATGAAAGAACCTGCCAATGTTTCCTTCAAAAACTTCAAGAGATAAGATAAACAAAATTTTCCACTATTTGCACCAGCCAGATTCAGTAGGTACAAGTACTCTCAGCATTGCTGCCATCCTATTAGTGACTTACATAGATAAAAGTGTACAATCGCATAACTCACTTTTTTGGCCACTGCCCAAGTCAAAATCCTTAAAAAAAAAAAATCTTTATTGAGTACAAAATTATTGCACACACAAATTACACATACAACATATATAGTGATATATACATAGACAACATGGTCAACAAAGATAGAAAAAAAACTGACAAAAAATAGAGAAAAAAAGAGGAAAGATTTGAGAAAGTAGAAAGAAACAATAACACACAAGAACATATACTTACAGAAGTTACAGTATACAATTCTTAACAAACAATTAACATAAAAGTGACTTCCTAATAAACTTAATTGTTGGTTCTTGTATAGTCATTATTAACTCCTTTTTAATCTACATATTTTCAAGGATTTTCCTACCATTTTACATTTATTTACATTTATAAATCAAAACCAATAGTTACCAAAATCCTTTAACAACCATCTAATGACCCAACTCCTTCCCCAAAACCCGTATGTCAGCTGGTATAGCCTCCACCCCAAACACAACTGTTTACTGGCTGGCAAAGAGCAGAGGAGCAAGAAAGCAGTGTCACCTATGTTCCTCTACCTGGATGCATAGCAAAGACAACCTCCTCTAGCGCCCCTAGAGAACTCCTGTTGCTGTGCATCTAGTCACCAAAACATCGTTAAATGCTTTGCCATCACCCCCTCCCACTCCACTCTCCACTGTGGAGCCAGTAAGTGACCGTGTTAGGGGAAAGACTGTGTTTTTGGTTGGGTGGAAACATGTCATAGCTCCACCTGTATGGGACTTTATAAGGCAGGATCTCAACCCATGTTTTATTTTCTTGCTACAGAAGAAAATCCTTTTACTTCTCAGGGAAAAAAAAAGAGTTGGTAGCATTAATTTAGCATTAAGATGGTTGAATACACAAAGGGACATCTAGGGAAAAGGAAGACTATAAATAAAGGTGTGGGTGGATGTTTGGATGAATGAATGGATGAACTGAATACTTTGTTAAAATGTTGTTTTCAGGAAATTGTTACACTGCAAATAACCTTAGACAGTGGCCACAAGGAAGATGGTTAGACTAGATGGCCATTGTAGTCCTTTCCAAACTGGTGATCCTCTTGTTCTATCTTGTTGGTGCATCACCACAGAAGAAGAGAAAAGGCTGTAGGTGCTACAGCTGTGAAGCAGGTAGGACACTGAGGAAACTGCCTGCTACTCAGAGCTGGCAGATTTTGTCTGTCTTCTCTGGAAAAAGTGTAACCACTGGTGTAATTTTTTTACTATCAAGTTTTTTCTGTTCCAGCAGGTTTCCAGCTATGGTCTTCCTTCTCCTTAGGATGCAAATTCAGATCAGAGAATAAGAAAACAGTAAAGACCATTGTTTTCAGCAAATGTGTCTTTCCAGAACATTATAAAAAGAGGCCCTCTTGTGCTATAAATCTATTTTCACTGATGGGATTATGTCTCACTCATATGTGGTATGTGAACTTCAATATGATAGCAACAGGCCAAATAATAAAATAATAATAACTACAGCAACAACAACAGCAGCAGCAGCAGCAACAACAACTACTACTACTATTATTATTACTATTATTATTATTCAATAGTCCAACAAAGTACCTCAGCTTGGATGGACAAATCTGGCAGCTTTGGTTTTTCCCAGACCAGAATTTAAGATCCTTCTACCTCAAACATGCGGAAAAGTTGTGAATTTTAGTAAATCTTAACAAAAAATGAAGTGAAATGCAATTCTCACCTGTTTTTGCAGCAGCACAATTGTGTTCCTCTTTCCCACCTGCTAACTGCACATAGTTTTCATGTCAGTGAAAGGAGTTTTGGTAGTGTCATATATTCACTGGCAATTACATGAAAACTCAATTATAGGAAGACACAGGAAATAAGAAAATGATCCAGATATAACTTCTTAGAAGTTCTCTCCCTTTGTGTGGAGTGACAGTGACATCTAGTGGCCTTTTGTACTAATCACACAGCTGTTGATGATTTTAAGGAGAAAAACATTTCTTATTATAAAGCAGTGAAAAATGAAACAGTCTTCAGAGATAATTGTCTCCAGAAGATTTTGTGCATTATTTAAAATGGTTTTTCATGTTTTTCATGTTCATAAACCAAACTTCTCAAGGAAATGATCTGACTACGACAATGAGTTTGTTGTATATTCCCCTAAAACCAGATTGTTCCTCCATTCACCCAATAGCAAAGTCTAAGGTATGTCCTGTCACATATGTTGGACCAATGATGTACTAAGACAGTCCTATGGTTGTTATGGTAGCTGTTAAGTCCTTAGAAGGTCCTGTCAGGACAGGCTCAGCATGGATGTAGAAGTTCCCCAATTCTGGGGTTCTCCAATAGCACCTCTGAGACCACCTTGACCAGCAACATCATCATTCTGTCTCTTCGACCTAGTACAAGATACAAATCCTAAAAGTCCATGCTACAATGGATGGACTTCCTTGTAACAGTGATAGAATCCTTATGGATGGCAGCAACTCCTTCGCACTCCAGCTCCTCAGTCTGGGCTGATGCTACATGGAGAACCCAGGTAGACAAAGCTGTGACAAGTTGAGGCCACAAAGCTCATCCACCCAAATCTGTGTAATATGTACCAGATCAGCTTGTTCCTCCAAAACCAAGTCTTAGATGGTGGTTGTTTTATTATAGACTGAGCTGACATTCAGCAGCAGCATCTGAAAAGCAGAGGGGAACTTGGATCTTGAGGGATGAGGATGGATCAAAACATGGAATAGATTTCAAATATTTACCCCATCTTTCCCTTACTTGGTCTGTCCAGCCCCAGCAACATATCCCTACCTGCTTGAGATTACATCAAAAGAGAGACCCCATTCATTTACACTCCCACAAAACATAGGACAAACTGAAACAAAAGCAGGTCAGACAGAGCAGTCACAATAGTTGCAATGCTCAGCTCTCAGCTGAGTGACCCTAGTTTAGTTTTTTTCCCAATAATCTCTTCCTCTTTCCCAGTTTTTCTGGAGCTGGACAGCACAGACCCAACCCATACTCTCACTGTGGAAAGTAGTATCTTACCAGACCCTGCTGCTCACCCAAGGTCTATTGTCCATCCTCCAACTAAGAAGGGGTGCTACCCTTGCCTCTATGTCTCCCCAAAAGGGTGACCACCATTGGTATCATTCCTTCCATTGCAACTCCACAGGAGTCAACCTGCTGCCAGTGGCTGGCTCCACTTCATATCTCCTCACCAGCCAGGAAAGTAAAAGACCTGGCTATGGAGAAGCAGCTGGTCCCCATCAGGAATGAGTCCTGATCTTGCAACAGTAGCAACCATCACAGCCCTAATTGTATGAAGAGCAAAGCACCTTCACAGGAGTAAAGCCCAGCAGAAGGCAGATGGGAAGCCTCCCTTTGGTTCTCTCCTCTCTCCTGCTGGCCTAGCTGCAGACACCCACAGTTGGTAAATTGGTAAATTGCTTCCTTACTGGGACAGTGCCCAAAGATGCCTTGGCAATGTGTACCAGAACTGATGGACTGTATGTGATGGTGAAAGTCATTACAAAATCTAGTTATGAACAGCAATACTGTCTAGGTGCCACTGAACGTTGTAGCTGTGCTGCAGAAAGACTGAAGTTGACAAGGCATGCAGCAACATATTACATCCAAAGCAGCTAGACTATTTTTTTTTCCAATTAAAACAATTTTAGCTAGATACATCTTCATGCATGGACCCTCCTGGGTCACAAATGGAGATATCTGGTTGTTGGTCCCAATAATATTCTGTTCATACAATGTTACAATGACAGAAATGTAGCAAGCAATCATTTTAATTTTCCCTTTCTTTACTTTTGTCTCTTCTGTTTATTTTAAGAAATAACCTTGTTCCAGATTAAAATCCATACTGACAACTGTACAAAACCTTATTTCCTACTCACTTTGCATTGTCTTAGTGTACAAAATGTGTCCAGATGTGCATTATAAGGGTGTCTGCTCAAAATCCCTTAAAATCCACTTTGAAATCTACTCACTTGGTTTACTCACCACTCTCTTTGCTCATGGTGAGTGGCTTTCTGGCTTAGTACAACCAAAAGTCCCTATTTTTAATTGTCATATGTTAGCGGGAACATCTTGCTGGCCTAGCAGATAAGCTGTCACTAAACTGGTTTAATCTAATTTGTCCCAATGACCTAATCACAACTGTTACCCTGATTTCTGGGGGTCCCGGCAGGGACACCTAAGTGCGCTCCAAATTATACAAGTTGGGGAAATTAGTCAAAGAGCACAAGCTAGCAATACGAGAGGCAGGGCAACGGAGCGAGATCTTTTACCCAATGTCTACGGGGTCAAGTCAAGTCAAGGAGCAGAGCTGAAATATAATAATTGTTTTATTAAAATACAGTCAAACAGTATATGCAGCACACTCACTCAGATAACTAGAGAAATAAAAGTTGGAGTGGGATAGAGGGATTTTTAGAGGAGTTGTTGGTTTGGTTAATACTACACCTGTCCTGAAGCCTGGGTAGTCTACAGCAGAAGTTTGTAGAGATGAAGTTCTCAGTAGGTGGGACTGAGGGGAAGGCTCGCCAAGCAAAGTGGCAGCAAAGCGGGATGGAAGTCGGGAGCAATCCGAAGAAGCTCTCAAAGTCAGAGGTTCTTATAGGGGAAAATGTGGCCATAGGCTAGTCTGTACTTGGGGACAACAATGAGTTTCGGGCTGGAGACAAAGCCTCTGAAAGGTCAGAATTTAGCATGATTGAGTTAAGTCTGAATTATCAATAGAGTAGCCAGTATGCAAACGCAGAGTGCTCAACAGATGAGGATTCGTCTAATCAAGCTGCCTGCTCAGGGCAGAGAGTTCTTTGTAAGTAGAGTGCATACGTAATAGAGTACTTGCCTTTGAGGTCTCCTGAAGCGTCGGGATGGCTATTTCTGGCCTGCCTGTATTTGTGTGGAATATTACAGCGATTAGCGGCAGTGCCTGTCTGCGAGCTTGTCCAGGGGACCTCACAGCACATGGAGAGGAATAGGTAAAGAAGGCCAAATTATTGATATCAAAGTGATATCTAATATCCCACAAGTCCAGCTAGAAACTACAATAACACAACTGTACACAAATGATCAAGCTTGAGTTGTATCTTTATATGGAAGATGTTGACAGGAAAGCACATAGAAATAACATGGAAGAGAGAAAAAAGAAAGAGATATTTAATCATCAGTGTCATGATAGACACTACCAACAACAACATAATCCAAGACAGCAATAATTTATACACACACAAAAACAAAATTATATAATTCTATATAAGGATTCAAATCCAAAAGTTAGTCCCAACTAGTGGAAGTCCATTAAATCAATGAAAACTTGGTAGATCAACACTGATATGAGTTCTATTCACTGTGAGATACAACTCTTCACTTCCCAGAAGTTCTCTTTCATGAAAGCACAGACGATGGTCCAAGAAGCTAGATTTTTCCCAGTGGTACCATCTGTGGAGCCAGTTGTTCTTTTCCAGTGTTCTCTCTTTCTGAGCTATGTTGTACAACCACAAGGAGTGATAAGATAACAACCTGTTCCCCAAGGTCCTTCAATTTCTTAAGCAGAGCTTCATAGTCCCCTGTAGTACGTGAAGGCTATCTCCAGCCTTCCACAGCTTGGTGAAATGAGTGCCCAGCTTGTTTGGGGCAGTTAGCTAAATACATTGTAAACCACCTAGGGAGTGCTTTGCACTGATAAGCGGTATAGAAATGTAACTATTTCTATACCACTATTTGTTCCATCATGATCTTTATTCCTGGAAGAAAGCACACCCCTTCTCAGACATGTATATTATTGTCCCTGTTCCACTCAGCAGGGAATCACCTGGTACCACTGTTAGCACTACTAGACATCTGATTTTCCTCTGGGATACTTTCTATGTAAGTTGCCTTCTACAGCCGCCTCTGTTCTCCCTGAGGACTGAGAATATTGTGTCTGTTGCTTTGCCTCAGAAGGGGAGAGCTTGGAACCGATTGTATAGCTGCAAACCCACATCATGGTTCCTGATAGTTCTGGTCCTGCATGCTACATTGCTCCATGTGTATGCCTCCAATGTTTGGGAATTATTGTCTTTCCATGTATGTTGTCCTTCCAGGAATGTCTGCCCTGCTCTGTCAGAAAAGTCTTCATCCTCTCTATATTAAATTTGAGCATAGATATGTGATCCAGAAGCTGTTCTACCTTCTCTTTCAGCAATGCAACCAATTTGCACTCACTGCAAGTATTCTTCACACAAGAATGCAAACATAGCAAAGATATTTCAGGCCATTGCAGCAGCTTCCTCAAGAATCATATTCATCCATCTTATATTGGCAGTGTCACAGTTTCCTGGGACTGCCCCACAAAACACCCATGCAAAATACTTATTGTTCTTCTGTTCATCAACTGCCAGTGACTGAGGGAGCAACCTTAGCCTCAAAGACACAAGTTCACTTTAATCTGTCTCTTCCATCAGGGTGCCCAACACACATGCTAGCTGAGTTCCAGAAACTGAGGGGCCTACTATATAGAGCTAGTGACTGCTAGCTCCATCCCAAACCAAGCCAGTGATGCTCTTCCCTCTTAAATCATGCTCATAGGCAAGACACACAGCCCCAGTCACACAAGCAAACTTCCACATAGCTCAGCTAAACAATCATTCTTAGCTCCAAAAGACACAAGCTGTCTATATTCTGTTTATTCCATCAATTCTACATATTATACCTGTGGCCCTTGTCATGTTAGCCAAGCTCATAAATCAGGTAATATCTCACCATTTTCTAAATAATCAAATGCATGCACATGTGGTTTTAGGTGTTCTATTAATTTAGCAGCCATTTGGGTCATTTTTCTTTGTCTAGGCTTTAGCTACCTGAGCCTCAGAAATCTTTATCTATGATTACCTTATTGTTGTTGTGTGCCTTTAATTTTTCCCCCCAACTTACAGAGATCCTAAAGTGAACCTATCATGGGGTTTTCTGGGGCTGAAAGCATGTAACATGCCCAAGGTCATCCAGTGAGAAATTGAACCCTAGCTTCCAATATCATAGTCCAAGGCTCAAACCACTACACCATGCTAGCTCTCTGTGGTTATCTTACATACTTGTAATATTAACTCTGTGATAGTTGGTGGTCTGTTGAGACAGCCTGACTCTGCACATATTTACTCAAAATTATCTGGCCACTGAAACATGTAATACTGATTGTCCTGGCGGTTTGAAATGCTGCTCCAGAAGCTTCTGCTTCATAGGTTGATTCAACAATCCTTGTTTACATAAGGAGGGAAATTCACACACACAAGCATCTGTGTCTTGTTGAAGACCTTGCTGATGAATAGATTGCAAGGAGAATCAAGCTGCTATCAGCCATTTTGCCCTCATTTGCATGAAGGGAACTCTTGCTTACTATTCATTTTATTCTGCATCAAATAAATCAGAAGTGGGAATAAAATAGCTTTGCAAAGGTTGTTGTACTGCAGCTCACAACATTCCCTACAACTGGGTAGGCTGGCTAAGGCTGTTGAGAGCTTCAGTCTAACAAATACATAGAGGGCCACATGATTCCTACTCTTGACACAAAGGAATACTTAAAAGAACTTTATGAAAAAAAGAAAAAAGTGCAGGCAAAGAAGTGTACAAAAATGTGTCACTTTTTTTATGTTAGATTAGAAATGTTGAACTGGAAAATTTCATGTTGGTTACATTAAATGCTGCAAGACGAATTATTGCCTGTAGGTGGGAAAATTCCCATTTTTTCCTGTCATGAGCAAGTAGTAGCCATGACATATTTTGTTAAACTTACATATTATAAACAGTGGAAAGATGCACCTAATAGAGTTATAGGCAAAATAGAGATTATTTATCAGGCAGCAGGATATAAAAGTTCATGCTAATTTATATCTTTGGCTTAAATCCAATTGTTTGTCCTGAGTAGAGTAGACCCATTGAATTGGTGAGGTAAGACCACACTTGTTAGGGCTCTTGGAAACCTGATCAGGAAGGGTATTCTTACAACTAAGAATACCTTAGAACTAAAAATATTGGGGTATTCTTAGAACTAAGCATATTTGTAGTGTGGTGGAAATGAATGGCACATCTGCCCCCATCTTTGGGCCTGCTCTGGGGCTGTGGCAGTGCAAATCAGCTGTGACTGCACCTTCAACGGGCATAGCCAGCTAGCTAGAAATGAGATGATGCCATAAACCTGGCTGCTAGACAAGAAGTGCAGAGTTTTAAAAAAATCACTGTCAGACAGGGAGGGAGGAGGAATACCCGTGCATCAGAACATCAGAGGAAATTGTGGGAATGCTAAAAGTGCCTGAAGACACTGTTTCACCAATGTCAGCCCAAGAGGGCTGGGAAGGGGTTGAGTGAAGGCAGAAGCCGTGCTACTGGAGAAGACTTAGGAGAAATCCCTGCACAAGAATCTCCCACATTGGAGCATCACAGGGCAGCAAGTGTGGGAAGCATCCTTGGGCAAGGTTCTCTGGTTTGTGCCATTGTATCTGAAACAAGGCCAACAGATCAGCATCCCATCTAATACAGGGAAGTAAACAGGGGTTACCTATGATGAGGAAAAAGATCAAGCAGGCTTTGTAGGGTAGCACTTAGCTCCTCAGTTGTCCATGCCTTGGTGCAGCCAGGCCACACCTAGATTCACTGACTTACCCCATACTAGTGTCCAGAGCTGACCTAGAGGCTGATCCTGGCATGACATGACAAGTCCTAGAGGCTGATCCTGACATGACATATATCAACCTGAACTCAGTTTGACAGCTCACCACCCCCACCCCAGTCCAGATATGGAAGCTTTTTGTTTCTTGCCAGAGCACCGTTCTGAAGCTATTTACTGTCCTTGGGTCCTCTTCCACTAACAAATCACTTTCTGCCAAAACACCATTACTGCATTTAGCTATGGCAGATGACAGTTTCAGTGTTAGTAAGACAGTGGCCCTTTCCACACGTGGGCAAAGAAATGGCTGGAAACACGCTGAAACAGAGCTTACCTTAAACCGGGTAAGTCCGTCGCCAGTGGAGCAGCGCGTTTTCACTGCTCCACGCTCATCGGCATCCCACAGCGTCCTGCAGCACCCAAAATGGTGGCTTACAACTGGCGGAGGCTCTCCACCAACCGGAGAACCTCGCCAGCCGGAAATCCTGCCCCCGGTAGATCTGCAGGCACGCCCTTGCGTGCACCTGCAAATCCACACCGGGCGCTGCGACACGGCTGCATGGGGCTGCACACCCCGTGCCTTTTAAAAACCACATAAAAAGTGGTTTTTAAAAAGCACGCAGCGCAGCGCACTTCTGGGCGCTCTAGCATGGATTGGGGTGTGGAATTACTCTAAAGTAATCCTCCCCAATCCACTTTACAGTGTAGACGGCCTCCCACGGAGGTCGCACTACAATGTTTTATTTCCCCATGTGAAAAGGGCCAGTGAATCACATTTAAAGGCAATATCGATGGTGCTGAACTTTGATACTGAACCAATTCTTAGAGGATAGGATTTGTGATTTTCAATTGTTCCTTCAAAGTTCAAACTAAAAACTGGAGTAGATTCATTCCCCATCTAGCATGGAAGTCATTAACTGCCACTGGTTTTTAAGGTCTTGATCCACCTTGATTTTCTGCCCAGGGCAGAGCCTGTAGCTGCTTATCTTCTACTGAGCCTGAGCCAATTGTTTATTCACCTTCTGCTAATCCCTATGTCTAAGGACTCTGGTTCTCCTGAACATTCAGCATCCCATTATAGTATACCTCTTGGCTCCAGCCAAGCATGACCTGCTTTGCTGATTGACCAAAGCAGTGCAGACCAACTACCAGCACCATACTGGCCACATTTCTTGCCCCTCTCCATGGATCTCTTCCTTGAAAAAACAGAAGCTGCCACCAGGAAAGGACAAGGGATGTCAGGAGGATGCCCTGGAGAGGTCCATACTAAGCATTCCCTGGTGACAAAAACATTATATGCTTGCAGTGATGTCGAGCTGTGCTTTTATCTACATCGAAGTAACTACCCTCAAAGGCATTCATAAATAAAAATGGTGAGGGAAACATATCAAGGAAATATGGAAGATGCCACTATATTCCATGTGAAGCATCACATTTGGGTTTTTACAACACAAGGCAGACCGTAGAGGATACCTCCCAAAATTTCTACCTTATAGTTTTGTCTGATCAGAGTGCCCAAACCTACTTGAAATCAGTGCTTCCACTCTATACCATTATAGAAGTTGATTCCACTTTATCTGTAATGATTCTGTCTTATAGCATCCTGGGATTTGTCATTTAGTGAGGTCTGCTAATAAGCTCTAATTGGACTACAACTACTTAGGGCTCTCTGCTAGAGAGTTCATGTGCTGTGCTTCAGGAGCTGGCACTAAAGCTCTCTGGTGGAGAGTTCACAGAACTTAGCCAAACTACCAATCCCAAGATTCCATAGAATGCAACAATTTCTATCAAAGTGGTATCAATGTTACCCTGTAAGTTGGGGGTCCCGGGAGGGGCGCCCAAATAACCAAACAACAACACAAGATGGGGAAATTAAGCTCGAGCACTCTCTTAAGCTAACGAGAGGCAGGGTAATTTTAGCTAAGATCTTTTACCCTATGTCTACGCTTTCAGGTCAGAGTGCATAGCCAGGAAAGTTTTAAAGTAACAAAGATAATATTTATTGAGGACAAACAACACGAAAGACATGACATACACTAACTAACTGAGAAATAGAAATAGAGAGCTTTGGGGAATGGGTAATACGACACCTGGTCTCGTAGTCCTGGAGAGAAGCGGAGGTTGAGGGGGAAAAAGCTCAGTGCAGTTTGCTGAGGGGAGCTCACTGGACAAACTGACAGCAAGGTGGGATGGAAGTCCAAAGTGTTCTGAGGAGGACTTGAAAATGGGGACCTTTTATAGGGTGGATTTAACCTACAGGCCATGCCATGCTCAGTGAGAACAAAGGGAATTTGTAGCTGGACAAAGGAGTTGGAAAAGGTCAGGTTTTGCATGATGAGCTTAGCACTGGATGACAATAGTCTGGCCAGTATGCTGATGGCCCAACATAAAGGAATGGCTTGGCACTTGGCCATGTGTCTTTGTGTAGATTCGTGCTGAGCAAGGCCGGTTTGCAAGAGGGTTTTTCCCTGAAGCATCAGAGAGGCTTAAGTTGACTGCCTAAATGAGGTTTGGAATTTACAACCATTAACGGCTGCGCCTAATATGTGCTTGTCCGGAGGACCTCTGCAAACACGTGGAGTAGGGTGTCAGAGAAAGGTCAAGCAAAGGCCAAATTATTTGATATCAAAAGGATATCTAGTGCTATCACCAGACATATCATAACCGTAGTAACATCAGATAGGGTTTCCAGAGTGAAAACTGGAGTGGGCTCTTGTACCTTTAATGGTTAGATTGTTGTTGCTGTTGTTGTATAAAGGAGAAAACTGAGAAAAATAAATAAAGCAAGTGACCATAAATCAGCACGTGGAGCTCTGTCGTCTGTTTACTTCTACTATTACTGTTGTGTACATTCAAGTCACTTCCAACTTATGGAAACCCTAAGATGAACTTATCATGGGTTTTTTTGGGACAGAGAGTGTGTGAAACACCCAAGGTCACCGGGGGGGGGGAGGATTTCCATGGCCAAGCAGGGAATAGAACTCTGGTCTCCATGGTCACAGTTCAATACTCTAACCACTACATTGCACTGGTTCTGTAATGGTTAGGTGCTGGGGGGGCGGGTTTTGCAGGTGATGCTTGTCACACAACCATGTAACTTGCTGAACACTTGTTGAAATTCCCTTTTCTTCACTGCTGTTAAAGTTATAGGGGCCCTCTCCAATTTTCACTCTGGCAACACCAAATGGTTAAGCTTTTAAAAAAACAAAAAAACAAAACACCAGCTGTGTGGCATACTGGAATCTTCTAGAAGAGTAACAGTGCTATCCTCTCATAGCAGAAGCATCCAAGTACTAAAAAAGCTATTGGAATATTTTTTTTAAAAAAAAAAATGCAGCAAGGCTACCTACTTTAATCTGGAAAAGTTCAATACGGCCTGCAGATGGCATTGTAGAGCTGCCAAATGTTTGCTTGGAAGCAATTTTTCAAGTAAAAAGCAAAAGATAAGGCAAAGACCAGGCCTAAGTGGCTGACCACTTTGGATATTTGTAGATCTTTTCATGATATTTACAGTATTTTGACTGCAGCGTAAGGTGTCACAGCTCCATTTATCTTATAATGTGAAACTAGAACTTATCTCAGATCATGAAAAAAATTGCAATATTCAAACTCATATAGCAAACAAAGCAGAAATAAATCTGGAAGTTAGGTAAAAGTAGTGATAGGAATAAAGCAAGCCCCCACCCACCCACAAAAAAGAATGTTTAGACAATGTTTAGAACCAGACTTTACTCATTGCTAGGATCTTTGGCACAATTGCCCAGAAATAAGTTAAACTGTGTTTTTAGTGGGTCAAAGTCACTACATTTAAGACTGCAGTCTGTCTATTCAGAAGTAAACTCATTATGTTTATTTGGACTTATTCCTACATAGGAATATATTACAAGGGAGGAAAGCAGGAACCCTTCCCCTGCCATAAAAATATTGTTGGACTACAATTCCCAGCAATACTAGGCAGGATAGCCAATGATGAGGAATTTTGGCAGTCCATTACAGTTTCTGGAGAACTAGGTAGTTCTCATCTTTGCCGCAGGACCATTTCTGGGCAACTTGGGCCCCTCCTATCCAACCAGTGGTGAGGTTCTGATGGGGATTCCAGTCAAACAACATTCAGAGAGATACAAGTTCTTTCCTCTTCCCACCATTTTTAAAAGAAAAGAAAAGGTTAGAAAAGAATGGAAAATGCAATCACAAGTTCCCAAATGCACAGATACAGGAAGGTTTTGTCCATGGTTATGCAGTGATTTGGGTGCAAGTTTATGATATTTGGTCAGTTCCTTTACTCAAAAGTAAGGATGGCTTATTACGGCTCTCTAGACTCAGGGCAGTATTCTGTTAAAGATGTACACATAAGTGAGGTTTATATTTGCATATGTTTCTTTTTGGCCCTTTGTGCCCTGTCCAAAACCTCTCTCCAGCAGCTGAAAATTCCTGGGAGGGGCTACTGTTTATTAGTGGGAAGGAAAGGGAGGGAAAAGGCAATACAATTCAGATAAGGAACCTGCAGCTCTCTGGGTCCTGAAGGGAAGGACAGTGAGAGTACATTCAATCTGTGAGCACACCCTCATTTCTTCCTCCTTCCAAGCGGAATCAGTTGCTTCTTCATTATCGCTGATGGAGTAGTACAAAAGTAACTTGCTGGGGGGAGGCTTCCGGCTTTCAGATAAGCTGCCACACTCCCTTCAAGCTCTCGAGTTTGTTTGTACTGTTTCTCTATTTCATTCCCCCAAAAGGATACAACTTATTTACAGGAGATTACACTATTTTACTACTTGGAAACTTACAAGGAATTTAGTGTGCTTTCTTCTAGATTTTGGCATTGGAGGGAATGGCTTCTTAATCAAGTAACACACTGGAGGAAGAGACGGTAGAAAATTAAGTATGGTGTAGGTAAATTTTTTACTATCTCCAGCTGCTCAAATGTTACTGCAGTGACCTTCACTTTTTTGAATAATTGATATTACTGAGAAATATTTAAATTTATAACCCTAATCGGAATAGACATACAGTCTTCTGAGAGAAAGAAAGAAAAGAAGTCCCACAAGAAAGCCCAGGTGGCATACTTTGTATGTCTGGTCAGAGGAGAGAAGAGAATGAGGGAAGCTAATACACAGCAAGAGGTTTCTGTTTAAGCAACTGCCTCAACAGACTGTCATGGTCTACATAAGACAGAGTTACAGAAAGCTGGGTATCCCTCTATTTTCTACTATGGCCCTTTTCGCATGCTTTTTTTCTTGCGCAAGCGCCCCTTGAGCATCACGCGAATGGGAGCATCACTCCATATGATGCACTCACACTCACACGACGCTCACGAGGCTAAAGCGGGGCATGCACACATTTTTTGATTTTTGGCTTTAAGCCGAAAATACTCCGCGCTTGCGCAATGCTCATGGTGCCCTCACACACTTACCTGCGTGCGGTGTGTCGGCAAGGCAGCCCAGTCGCGCTTTCTTCCCCCGGCGCAGCCTACAACTCCCAGACTGCGCTGCGGAAGGAAGGGGCAGGGCACTAGCGCGACGGTCGCGCTAACAGGAAGCGACTGCAGTACGAAGGAGCGGGGAAGCGACAGCGTTTCAGATGAGGCTTCTCACACGAGAAGTCCTCCCCCGTCATGCAAAAGGATAACGTGCGAAAAGGGCTTAAGTCTCCCCCTACTAAAAAGAAACAAACAGTAATCCCAGCCTTTTTTCAGTCCAGTCACACAGACTACAGCAGCAGTAGAGACTAAATGTCCCCAAGAAATTGCCTTAAATTGGTCCTTGGACCAAAACCAGATCCTACTTGAAGTTCAAACAGAGATAGAGGGACTAGTAGACCTCGAAACAGAAATTGCATATGCTGAAAAAATTAACTTACCAGCAATACAGGAAAACACAAAGCTTCTAGCAATTCTATGAATAGAGAAATAGAAGACCCTTGTCGACGGCTGGGCGGGGCCGGGCAGGCTCGGGTCTGGCTCGGGCCGAGGCTGGCGCCCCGGAAGCCTCAGCCAGCGGTATAACAGTAAACTAAAGCAGTCCAGCAGCAAACTTAAGCAAGCCTTACTTCAGGCGAAAGACAGCAACAAAAAGAAAGGGTTTCCTCACCCAGGCAACAAAGAGTTAAGCTGGCTGCCAGGGCTTCCGAGCAGAGTCTCGGCAGGAACGAGGCGGGAACGAGGCGGGAACCGGGTTGGAACACGGCAGCATGGACGGGCAACTCACGGAGAGCCATTGGTTGTTGCTCCGTGCTGGACTCAGCTCCTCCTGGGACCTAAATAGGGGCCTGGTGCTGGCGCTGGCCAATCCAGGGGTGGCTGCACAGCTGGGAGCCCTTAGCTGGGCTCACAGCTGTGCGTCCTCAGCCAACTGCGAGCCCTCAGCCTGCAGCCGACGCTCCAGCAGCCGGCGGGAGCGGCGGGCAGCCTCCTTGGCTTGCCGCCGCTGCAGGAACGTGGGAGGGAGGCCGATGGGCTCCTCCGGAGCAGGCCCGCGGGTGGGTGGTGGCCCAGAGTGGCGCCTGGGCCCTGCCCACCCCGGGCGCACACCTGGTCGGTCTCCTCTGGTGCCGGCGGCTCCAGCATCCTCCGGGCGACTCCCCTCTGCAGCGATGGCTCCGTCGGTAGGCTCCGTGGCGGCGGCAGGGCAGGCGAGGTTCGGGCGGCCTCCCGCAGTGGCGAAGGCCTCCCTGGCCTCGGCCTCGGTGGCGGCAGGGCAGGCGACGTTCGGGCGGGCTCCTGCGGTGGCGGAAGCCCCCCGGCCTCGTCCTCAGCGGCGGCGGTTGGGACGGGCTCGGAACGGCCGCCCGTAACCGCGGGTGGATCCGCGGCCTCCTCTGCGGCGGCGGTGGCCTCGACGGCGTCCGGGCGGCTGTTCCCGGTGCCGGAGGCCTCTGCCGCTACTCGCGAGGAGGCCGGGTCGTCCTCCTCCTCGGGCGCTGCGTCCGGGGCCACGGAGGCCCCGACAACCCTATTCAGTGGCACATAATGTCACACGGGGATGGGATGAAGGAGAAGGAGCAAGAGAAGGACAAAGAGAAGGGGAAGGTGGAAGAGAAAGAGAACTTAAAAGAGTTTATAGGATACATCACTAATATTTCTAAAGATCTAGATTTAATTAAGTCCTTCCTCTCTGAGTGCAATGGCTTGCTAACTACGATTGCTGAATTTTTAGTAAAGGTGGAGACCATAAGTGATTCTAGGGCTCTCTCTCAAGTGGACGATTTGACTTACTCCTCTTCCTCCACAATGACTAAAAAGACTAAAAAAAACCTTAAAGAAACAGAAGCTCCATCAACCTAAGATAAACAGAGTCAAGAAGAGTAAAAATATTAAGAGATCAACACAGACATATAAGAAGATGATCCTCAGGAAAGAGTCTAGCAGTAAGAGCAAGAAATTAACACTTTCAATGGCAGCACAACTTTCGGATGATCAGGACAATTCTGGAACTATGTACTGGAACTTGAGATTGGTGAAGAATAAATTTGAATAAATAAATTTGAAGAATAAATTTGTTTTCAGTAATTATCCAAAACCTGCAGGCATGCTGACCCAGCTGCAGCATAAGCAGCTCCTTCTGTACATTTTAGGTCCCATGGTGCAAGAGATTCTCACAGTGGGTAAAGTTGTGCAAGTGGAGTACCTCTTTTTTAACTACACGTACACTAGAGCTGTAGTTTCTTTCACTGATCAGTACATAGTGAAAAAAAGTCCTTTCATTACGGAACAGTTTTTCAAATATGGGACTTTTAGTTACTCAGTTTTTTTAAAATAACGCCTCTCCTATGTCATTGGTTAAGAATCCCCCCAGCACAGTTTCAATTAATGAACAGCCTGAAAGAGTATCAGTTAATCTCATCAATCTGGAGGACAAGGTAGTCTGCTTAACTCATACTTCTCAAGAAGAACCAGACTTGACTAATTATCACAATGCACTGTTGCCAAACACAAAATTTAATGAAATCAGTATTGTGGAGGAAGAGTCTCTTTTGGAGAGTTTTCAATTACTTCCTCCACAGGTACAATCAGAAATAATAGAGAGGTTATCATCCTTGAGAATAACTTTACTAAGCTTCCAAGAGAAGAGAAGCCCAAGTTCAGTAAGCCTTTCACTGTCTATTCCCAACTTATTGTTAAATAAGGTAAAGAACAACAGATTATTTGTGGGGCTTCAGCAATCAACTACACACGACACTAACAATCCAACCGATTCAAGCCATATCATATGAGTACCCAGCTTGTTGGGGGCAATTAGCTAAAAAACACATTGTAAACCGCTTAGATAACACTCAGTTGATAAGCGGTATAGAAATAAATGCTATATATATATCAAGAGGAGTGAGCTACACACTGGCAGGAGTGAACATGATCCTGCTTCTTCTACAATTAATCTGAAAGTGAAGATGGAAGAGAGGACAAGCAGACCTTAAGATCTAAGTAAATTAGAAGATCCTATTCCCTTATCAACAACACAATTACAAAAAGAAAAGTGCCCTAATAGAATGTTCCTCCAGAAAAATGGGCCAGTGAAGGACTTGTTGGAATTCAATACAGCAGTTATGGATCCATAAAATAGGCCATTTCCACACTAAACTGTTATAGTGCTATTATTCCACTTTCATCATCCTATGGAATCCTGGGGTTTGCCTTTGAGGCCCCTCCCTAAACTGCAAACCCCAGGATTCCATAGGATGTTGAAAGTGGAATAGCACTATAAATGTCTAGTGCAGAAATGGCCCTAGAGTTATGGATCTGTAACTGGTCTATATTCATTAGGACTATGTAATCTTACTGGAAACCTACATAAATGCCACCTCAGTCCACCTTAAGAGCCAGCCACCAGTTCTGGTGAAGGAGGTCCATTGAGCTTTGGATCAAGATGTAAGGACAATGTCTGTTTGTTTTTTCACCTCCCTCCCACCAGTGAATAAGCCCACAAAAGTCAGAAGCACATCTTTACTGCAGCTTCATTTCCTGGCAAGATGGGAGCAGAAACACTATCTATTTTTCACCCCGATTACTAGCTGAACTTCTGTTTTGCCCAATCCAGTGGCTGACTCCCAAGGTAGGCTTGGGGGGGAATCAGACCAGGAGATGTTACTTAATTATGCAGATATAATTAAGTAGCTGATATAAGATTCTGGTGATTGTTTTTAAAAAGTAACTTTCTGATTCTGGGTTTACTAATCTCTCTGATAAACACAAACAACTCTATGCTGGATTAGACCATGGGTCCATCTAGCCAAGTACTCTTTTTCCAACAGTAGTCAGCTAGATACTTTTGGGAAGCAGGGCATTTGTTTTTCTTTGACATGGGTATAAAGATACCACTTCTGGTATTGGAGGTTATGTACAGCCATCTGGAATAATATTGATATTTTTACCCTCCATCAATATATCCAATCTTCTTTCAGAGCCAGCCACATTAATGGCTATTGATACATCTTGCTGTAGAAAATGCCATAGTTTAATTTGCTGTGTGCGGAGAATTTCTTTCTTTTATCTGACCTGAATCTCCTGCCATGTAGATTCAGTGGATGACCCCATGTTCTGTATTAAGGGAAAGATAGAAAAATGTCTCTGTATCCACTTTCTTCAAATCACAGACTTTGTATGTGCTGCCTAGGGGTTTCTCTGACTGCACATGCTCTGCAGATGGGAGCCTGTAACTGCTAGGTGACAATTGTATAATGATTCCTGAACACTTGTAAAGGAGTCTGACATTTGGCATAGTATATGCTTCTTGCCCCTGGGAAACAGAGGGGATACTGAGAAATCAGAAATGTGTGCTGGTAATAATGTTCAACCAAGCTTTTACAAATGCCTATGTTCTGCTAGGGGCAATAGAGGAAAAGGTTGGTAGCTAAGTTCCTTCCTGTGTTCCTTTCTTTGCCTTGCCTGCTTTGTTGCTCCCTCAGCTGTTGTCTGATTCTCTCAGATTTGACCTTACTACCTCCCGCATGACTCTTTGCCTCCACCTCATTGTTCTACTAGATATCTAACTAAATTTCCTCTTTACTGAAAATGGCATGCCTTCCAACATTTCCCAGATGAAAATTAGGACACATGTGGCCAAGTGAGTGCGGTCAAGATGATTAAAAAAAAATCTTAACAAGAAAGAGCAGAGAGGATCAGGGTGGCTGAAACTGTTTGCTTTTGTCTACATGGGAAGGGCAAGATTCCACTTCCTCCTCTCCTCTCCTTCCTGCTGAGTTGAGTGCAAACTATATTTGGGCCATTTCCGCAGTACACTGTTATGGTGCTATTATTCCACTTTCAACATTCTGTGGAATCCTAGGGTTTGCAGTTTAGGGAGGAGCATTTAGAATTCTCAGTCAGAGAACTCTTTGGCCTCAGGAAACCACAAAACCCAGAATTCCACAGGGCATTGAAATTGGAATAATAGCACTATGACAGTATAGTGTGGAAATGACTTCGTTCTTTTCAATACTTCTTTTTCATTTTCCCTGAGTTTGGTTTGCAGCAACTAAAGTAGGCCAAGGGCAAAGGACAAAGTGGGAGGAAGAGAGAAAAATTGGAACATTCTAAATACAACTGAAAAGGTGAGTCACAGAGGATTAATCAGGAGTGTCCTTGCCAAACTGGGACAGAGGAAGAGTCTGAAATGGACTGTTCTAGGTAGTTAAAGTTTGCTCCTCCCCATGCTATCACATTACCAGACGTAGAGAGTTCTTGGTTTTTCTCCTTCTTCATAGCCCCAATTCAGTCATAGTCTTAGAATAAGTACCTACATAACGTAAGCTGTTCTGCAGGCAACAAATTGCGCTGACGCCAGTCACCACTAGACATGGAAGTGAGCTGGAGGAACCAAGAACACTTTACCAATCACTGTCAGCACTGAGAAACATCTTTAGCAATTGTGTATTTATCCCTTTGTTATAATCACTGGTTTATACTCAGAAAGATGATACCTTAGGGAAAGTGAATGAAAAAAGATTGCCAAGCCACCAAACAACAGCTGAATGAGAATATTATGTTTAGTGAACATTTATAGCAATCAGTATTTAGCATCCCTTTCTAAACCATCTTAGGGAATGTTTTTATAATTTTTTTGACTAGATGTTTTCTTGGATGTTGGAGTCATGAATTAACCAGCCAGGGCCATCCCAAAATAATTTTCTGCCTGTGGAAGAATGACAAATGCCCCCAGCCCAGCCAAGGCCAATTGTATCCGAAGCCACTATAGCAACCATTCTCACAAGCACCTCTCCTAGCCCCATGCTCCCTGACAGTGAAGTGATGATATATTAAGTAATAATTTGATGCCTTTTCGTGACATCCCAAATCAGGGGGCTGAAGTGACCAACTTGGTCCAGAATCCTATTGGTGACTTATGCTTACACAACCCCCAATTATGTCCATTTGAAAATTAGTAAGGAGAGCTACTGTGGTGTTGTTGCTTGAATCTGGACTAGGATTCTGGAAGACTAGGCTTCCCATCTTCACTCAGTCAGGGAAACCCGCTGTGTTTCCTTAGGCAAGTCATTCTTTCAGCATTAGATAAAGGCAATGGGAAACCCCATCTGAACAAACCCTACCAAGAAAGCCCTATTATACGGTCACCATAGGTCACAGTCAACTTAAAGGCACACCACATCAACATCAACATAGTATTAAGAACACTGGCCGAGATCCCATATCATACGTGTGTAGTATAAATCTACACTGCTATAGTTACATGGTAGTTATGCTACCCCACCCTTTTACTTAATACCAGCATTGGGCAACCAATTGTATATCTGCCAGTGGGTCCCGCTGTGCAATGGGGATTGCACAGAGGCTCTTTCTGTCAATAAATTGGTACACTGAAGTGATACAAGAAAGATGAAGTGCATAGTTGGGATCCTGTTGGTCAGTCCTAAACGGAGCAGACCTATTGAATCATTTGCTGAATGGCAAATCCATATACATGTAAATCTAATTGATTCAACAGCTTTATTCTATTCGAGACTAACAATAGGATTTTGGACCATGTGAAATAATTAAATTTATGGAGCTCTGCTCATGCAATCATGATGTGAATATTGCATAATGACCAAGAAAGAGTGACTACAAATATCAGAGAATGTATATATGTGTGTGATGCAAACAGGTGAAGTAGGTTTACAGTACTGTCTTGCACAGTGTCTTTGTCCAAGTACACCAGGACAGCTGTAGATGCCTATCTACGGTTCCACCCTCCTTACACTGATTTTCAGAGGGGAAGGAATGCTTTCTGAGGTGTGCCCAGCTTCATCCTCCCAGCCAATCACTGATACAACTGAAGAATTTGTACTCCTTATTTAGTCTACCAAGGTGTCACTGGACTAGACAGCTTTGAATTTGCTTCTTTGCTCTTATGCTTTGTATTAAATGTAGAGCACAGAATACATAATGCAGGTTGAGGAAGGACAAGTCTCTGTGCATCCAGGTAGCTCCAGTGAACTATTCCCCAAGGGTAAGGAGGGTCAGTGAGATGTAAAGCTTGAAACAAAACAGCATCCAATTAGAGGGAGGAATTCAGTGCTTTGGCTAAGAGAAAAGTGACTGGTAGACATATCTACAGAGCAGAGAGCATATTGATTTTCTTGAACGAAAGAGCTACTATTTGAAGGGAGGGAAGCAGTATGACCTTAGTACCAAAATATCTTCTATGCTACACATACCAATATAAATACATGCTCTGTAACATGCTCCAAATGCATATGGAATGCAAGGTAACTTCAGAAGTAAATAACTGGCTCTTTCTTAGCTTTGTGATCATCTTTTTTTTTAAAAAAAAAAATCAGAAATGTTTGTTACTGGTCTCCAGCATGCCCAATTGGCCATGGCAGTTGGGGACTTGCATGTGAATGGAACTGTGAATCTGCTCTGGGTTTTAGTCTGATTTTTATAAGATCAGTCCAAGGTTCCAAGCCTGTTTTGGGGATAGTATTCCATACCTTGGAAAGCTTCTTTAAAGTTCAGAGTAAAACTTGAAATGAAGTCAATGTCCCTTGGATATGTAGGCCAACGGATGTCTCTGGATTCCTAGCTCCACTGGTTTCAGAAATAAAATCAAGGGGTATGGTATATTCAGAGAAGGCTTCACTATTAGCAGCAGTTAACCCAGTGTTTGCAATGCTTAGTTGCATCAAACAGATTTGGCTCTCAAAATTTTCTGTGACAACCTGCCATACGCAGGCACCCTACAAAGCGGAAGAACTACAGTGGCCATCATGTTATGCTGACTGGGACTGCCAGCCACCTGATAACTGATTATCATTTACCTGGAGTGGAAAAAACAAACAAACCCATAATGCAATGGTTCCTGTTTTGCATCCTTGGCTTCTTGAGATCTTGCTAGTCTGTTGCGAAAAAGGTGGGGAGTGTTTCTAATGGCACCTTAAATAAGTTGCATAAGTTTTTGTGGACTTCAGGGTCATTTCCTCATTAGACGGTTATAGTGCTATTCTACTTTCAACATCCTGTGGTATCCTGGGGTTTGCCTCAAAGGCCCCCTCCCTGAACTGCAAACCCCAGGATTCCATAGAATGTTGAAAGTAGAATAATAGCGCTATAACAGTCTAGTGCAGAAATGGCCCAGGGCACATGAATGAAGAGTACTGGAATCCATGAATGCTTGTGTTTAATAAAAACTAATAGTGTTTAAAATGCCACGAGGGTCCTTGTTGTTCTAGCTATTAGTTCTTGAACTGGTGTCAGCGGGAAATTTTTCTGTTGCTAGTAGCTGAGCAGGAGTCATGGAAATGTGTGTGTCTGGGAAGAGTAGCAATTACTCTTACCTTCCCACACTTGGGAATCCAACCCCAAATACTCCTATTACTCTCATTTACTGTGCTATGTAGATTGTTTCTTCCTATGTTCACTTCTTACCTTGCTAAGTAGCCCATGGAAACATAAGGAATGGCTTGCTGGATCACTCTGGATGTCCCTCTAACTCTGCATCCTGTTCCCTACAGCAGCAAACTGTATGCTCCAATTAATTCTAAAAGCAGAAATGTGAAGGCACTAGCCCTCTCTCAATAATGATGCTACCCATCACCTGATATTTGCAGCCATATTTGACCCTTACCTTGTATACTGTGTTCAGTACAAGACAGATACTGAGAAGCTATAACATGTCCAGAAAAGGAAAAAAAATATGGAAATCAAGTCATATGAGGAATGATTGAAGGAGCTGGGTGTGTTTAGTATAAAGAAAAGACCAAGAGGCAATGTGATGACAATCTTTATAAGGGGTGTCATGTAGAAGATAGAGCAAGATTGATTTCTGCTGCTCCAGAAATTAGGACACAAATTGACTGATTCAAATTACAAGAAAAGAGATTCCAACTAAACATTAGGACGAACTTCCTAATGGTAAGAACTGCTCGATAGTGAAATAGACTCCCTCAGAAGGCAGTGAGCTCTCTTTAATAGTTCTTTAAACAGAGGTTAAATAAGCATCTTTCAGGAATGCTTTAGTTGTGCATTTCTGCATGACTGTAAGTGGCCCTTGCAGTCTCTTCCACCTCTATGATCCTTTGATTCTGTAACTGTTCAGGTTTTGGCATTTGAGTGTAGCCCAGCACTCAAACCATTAAACCGTGCTGGCTCTCATACCCTCCCTGAATTTTTCAGATCCTCCTTTAAAACAAACTGGTGCAAATTTCAAAGTGCAGGAGCTCATCAGGACAGGACAAATGAAAACAATGTTAACTGTGAAATATTGGAGTACCAGAACCAGCTTCTTTAGCTTTGCATTTGCCACGATGCTGAGGGTTGGTGACTATCAGTCTGAAAGCTAGAGAGAGTTGAAAAATTTCCCCAACAGCTTAAATCTGCTGTGTCTGCCTTTCTTTCATTTAGAAAGATAAGTAGATCTTGAATGAAATGCACTCAAGAACGTCACACTGCTTGACTGGTAATGGAGACTGGAAGGTGTAAAGCGCATTTCAGTTGTACATTTTACAGAGCTGCATTGTGTACAGAGAGTAGAAAGAAGGAAAGAACATGAATAGAATATTCTCAGAAGTCCCAGTAGCAACATTAAGTGCCTAGCACATATGGGAGTTCGTACAATTAGAGATCAATCTCTCTGCGGTGGTTTGGAAATTCTGATTAGTATCTTGGGACTGTTTAGCGATTAGAGTATTGCTTACAGCACACAACAGTTTCTATGAAGCTGTGCAATACAACAGATGACTCTGCTGTTAGAAAGGTACCCATGTGGGTACAATACATAATTTTTTTACAATCACATTTCCTCTGTTCCACATATTTTTCACAATCCATGCACATTTGGACACTTGAACTTCATCCTTTAATATTAAATAACATTTGTATACCTTAATACAGATCAGGGATGGTCCATGCCATCCTATTTCCAATTTCTATGTATGATTGTGAAAGCTGGAAAATGAAGAAAGCTGATAAGAAGAATCATAGAGTTGGAAGAGACCCCAGGGGCCATCCAGTCCAACCCCCTGCAATGCAGGAACACACATCAAAGCATTCCCAATGGGTGACCATCCAGCCTCTGCTAAAAACCTCCAAAGAAGGAGACTCCACCACACTCTGAGGCAGCATATTCCACCGCTGAACAGCTCTGACCGTCAGGAAGTTCTTCCTGAGGTTCAGGTGGAATCTCCTTTCCTGCAGCTTGAATCCATTGTTCCTTGTCCTAGTCTCTGGAAATCAACTCCTTTGAAATGTGGTGCTGGAGAAAAGTTCTATGGATATCATGGACTGCTAAAAAAAGATAAATAAATGGGTCCAGACCAAATCAAGCCTGAACTTTCCCTACTACCCAAGATGACTAAACTAAGGCTGTTGTACTTTGGCTATATCATGAGAAGACATGGATCACTAGAAAAGACAATAATGCTTGGGAAGGCAGAAGGCAGTAGGAAAAGAGGAAAACTGCATTACTGATGAATAGGCTCAATCAAGGAAGACACGTCCCTGAATTTGCAAGACTAGAGCAGGGTAGTTGATAACGGGGTGACTTGGAAGTTTCTCATCCATAGGGTTGCTATAAGTCAAAACTCACTTGGCAGCAGTTAACAACAACAAGAGGTTAAGTGTTGGACAAGACTCTTGAGACCAGGGTTCAGATCCCTGCTTGGCCATGCAAGCCCATTAGGTGACCTTGGGCAATTCACATTTTCTCAGCCTTGGAGGAAGGCTGAGAAATCTTGCCTTAAGATCACCATAAGTTGGAAATGACTTGAGACACACAACAACAAGAAGCAGAGGGATTCTCACAATCAGTTCAAGGGTTCAGTATAACCTGTTGATGCAAGGCTGGTCACATGAAGTGAGCAAGAATTAGGAGGACTAGTCACCTTGGGTTTTTTCAGAATCCTGGGGAAAGGTCTGAGAAATACAGTGGGTCCAAAAGCCCTTCCTAACAGAGTTGGAGCTACTTGTCACTCAGGGCAAAGATTGGGTAGCTTTTTCATATGCTTCATGTGTTCCTGCTTACTATGTACAATCACTGTTCTCCTGAGTTTGACCATGGATTCTGGGAGTTGTAGACCAAAATTGTCAGGATTCCCTCCATATTATAGTAATGGGATATATAGTCCAGCGTTAGGTGGCAGCTTGCTTGCAACCAAAGCCTCAGAACCAGAGGCTGTTAGGTAAACAAATGCTAGGAATGCACTGATAAGCTCTGCCAGGCTCTCACTGCTTCAAGGTCTCTTGAAAGAGGGAGTGGGAAGGATTGGATTCTTAAGTATTTGCTATTGCCTTTGAACTTTAGTCCTCTCACTGAAGTCTTGTATGATGTATCTCACTTCAAATATATAGTGTTTATGTACTGTACTATTTGTGTGTGTGAATTCAGTTCCTGACAAAAATGCTGACTATTGCAAGCTTGTTCTCTTAGCTCTCCCAGATAAAATCACTATTTTAATAGAGATGGTGATTTTTTCAAAAAAGTGTGATTAATGAGTACATCTCTCCCTATGTTTTTACCTCTCCCCCACCTTTTGAGTTATCACAGTTGGATACAGATAATAAAGCAACTTAAACAATTACTAAATTTAAAAAAATAGAATGCAATAAAATAATAGATAGAAATCCACAACCCAACAGTTCTTATCATTAGGAAGTTCTTCCTGATGTTTAGGTAGAATCTTTTTCTTTGTAATTTGAATCCATTGGTTTGTGGTATAGTTTCTAGAGCAGCAGAAAATGCACTTATTCTTTCTATATGACAGCCCCTTGGGTGAGCAGGCTTTGGAAAGAGTGGGAAGCACCAGACAATATGATTTGAATCCTTGGCTGCTAGGTAGGACCACAGACATCTTGGTTGAAGGCTTCCCTCTTATCAGAGAAGGAGATATATATTAAGGCTTCCAATTACTCAAGCCCATTCAGGCTTGGAGATTCATCTCCACCTCTTTCCTTTTTGTGGAATGTGCATGTTAGCATATGCTTGATTATAGATTTTGTCCCTACATGTTGGGGCATTTTGGCCACCAGATCTGGATGTATGAAGAAGGTGACAAAGGTGACAGTGGAGGTCCCTTTATGGGACCTTGCAAGCATGGGCAAAGGGTCACATCTAAGTCAGGAGTGCTTGGCCTTGCTCTGCTCCAGCTTGTCAGGGGAACCACACATTGGTGTCCACCCATGTGGAATCCCTTATTTGTCATCCTGGAATAACATCCTTTGAGCAGGCTGGGAATCTAGGTTAATTGATTGGCAAGTGCAACAGTCAATGCCTGGATCTGGAGCCATGAGGGTGCCAATGCTATTAGCAGCTGCAACTAATAAAAGTTATGGCCTGTTTCTGCCAACAAAATTGGCTATGTGTGTTCTTCATAAACAGAGCAGGAGCCACCACTAAGCATACAAAAAGTTTCCTCTTAGCAGCCCACAGAGCTACCAAGTTGACTACCAGCATCACTGATCCTTTGAGTTGACAGGGAGGTGGGAACATGGAAAGGGATACTGAATCAAGTCTCCTTCTCCGTTCTCCTCTTCCATAAATGGCTATGTATGTTGGATTGGGGGTGAATGACTAGTGCCTTCCTCCCCCGACAGCGATCATTTGTGGACCAGACTGAGAAAGATAAAATGCTACATGACTCTTTCCCCACTCAGCCAATTGTGTCACGTAAGAAAAGTGAGTAACAGCTATTCCCTCATTCATGAGTGAACAAGTGATTATCCTTTCAGTTCTCTAATTGCCCAATCAGTGTTAAATCAAGCAATGAAATCAAGCCAATCAATGCAAAATTCTACTTTAAGTATATCCTTCAGTTTGTATATTTATATATATGTAGAAAATGGATAAACAAACAACAGTGCCGTTGCTGGAAATGACATGTAAATATCTTAGGCAGGCAAGAAAGATAAATGCATTACATAAACTAGTTAAAACTTCCTAGTGGTTTCTGAATAAATCATTACACAAAGCCCAAGTTATGCTCATTGTACCCTTTCAGGATCTGGTCCTATTGGCTTGTGAGAAAGATAAAGAGAAAATTAAACTTTTTACACACATAGCTACCTAAGGAATGAGAAACTGCTATCTAATATCAGCAGAATCCTATATGACCATTACATACTAAGTACATAGTTGATTATGTACATAGTGGATTCTGGCCACACACACCACATACCACATAGCAGTAAGCAGCTTCTGGGATTGATGGAGGCCTGTTCCCTTGTCAATCAAGAAACAGCGGTCTGATATTCCTATCCTTTCCCATGAGAGATCTCAGGTATGCCAGACAGAAAAAGGACCCCTGTTGCTTTAGGTCCCCATTGTGCTTTGGGTCACTTGCGTGAGGGGGGTGATGGGAACATCTGCTTGCTGCTTCTCAATTGACAGGAGAATTGACCTCCATCAATCCCAGTGGCTGCTTTCTAGCAAGTGGGGTTTGGGGACTTTCACAATGCCTATGTATCCCCTAAGCGAGGGTTTATGTAGATACCATAAATATGTAGCAGTTATGGATGTGTAATTGTAGTTTACATATTTGTAACTGCCCAACAGGATTCTGTCCTGTGTTTCCCAATATAATGGAAGCATATAAAATAAGGAAATATGCAAAGGTGCCATAGGCTGTCTGAGTTGGACCATTCCATTTAGTTTTGTATTGCCTGACACACCAGGGTTTCAGACAGAGGTCTTTCCCAATCTCATTTGGAGATGCTGGGGTTTAAACCTGGAATTTTCTCCATGAACCAATTGGATTTATCTACATGCTAACTCACTTTTCATGATATGATTCAATGGGTCTCTCTAGTCAAGACCAAAAATAGGATTCTAGTCAGGACTGAAAATAGGATTTAGGCCCAAGGTTAATAGCACCAGCACATAACAGATGCTATTTCATGAGATAAAAATGGTTCTTCAATTCATTTATTCAATGCAATTGCAAAGCAAACAATCAAAGGATATTCTGGTTTTTTTTAAAAAAAAATTCAGACAATGAGCCCCTCCAGATGAGAAAAAAACCTCTGAAAGTCCCAAGTTTTGTTTCTGTACAAATTGATTTTATTTTGGAGACCCACATGATGTTTTCTTCATCCCAAAGTGTTTCCTGGGAATTCCCAGCATTCCCAAGGACTCTTCATTCCCTACTTCCTACGTTAGTTTAAATTAACAAGTATTTTCTGAAATGTAAAGTAACTCTACCTGGCTGTCAGTTTGCATTAATCCAGAACTAGCTAAGATGGTCACCACCAGTAAACATGACTGTTGTTTCCTGGACACAGATTCAACAGAGATTAAGAAATGGAAAGAGGAATGATTGCACCGAAGCAAAATTACCCTAATGTTTAAGCAGTGTAATATTGCTAAAGCACTTTAGCAGTTTGACTATAACTCCAGAATAATAATTTTAAAGGCTCAGTGGAAATTGGTGGAAATCAATTTCTGAACTGTGACATGATTCTAGCAGCGACATATGATCAGTGTGGTGGAGAAAAGAAATAACACAAGGGAAGTGGAGTGAGAAAAATTTCAAGAAAGGAATATTTCAAGAAAGAGTTGGGTGCAAACCTGGAAATATCGACACAAAAATAACTGGATACTTTCAGTACTTCCAGGGACATGTTTACCTTCTGAATGAGCTCATACTAATTTTTGTTGTTTTCCAGCAAATGTGGATGCTTCAGCCTAGCAGATGGCTAGAGGTCTTAAATGCATATAAGCTGGTCTGTTTCTAACAAGCCTTCCTCCTTTTCATTGATGTTCCTTTGCCTAGATAGCTGACTTGGAGGTGCTAGCCGCTGATTACTTTTCAGTAAGCGGAGGAGGAAATCTAATTATTTAAGAATTCCAGGAAATCAATCAGACAGAAACAAAAGAGAGCAATTCAGAAGCAGAGAGGGCTTTCCCCCTCCCATTACCCTTACAAAAACAGCAACATCCAGCCCCTTCCTAAAAATATCTTCAGAGCTGAGATTTCTGTGTGTCTCTAGCATCTCCTTTGTCACTCTCAATGTGAAAAATGGACTCACTTTGGCATTCTGTGAATGAATCGGAAAGCAAAGCAATTAGACAGGAAAGAATGAAACCATTCATCCCAAAATACCTGCCTGTCTGCTGTAAACAACTGGGTTCCATTCCCAACTTTTACAACCATTTATCTATTTTGAGAAGCGCTGCAAAGTCAGTGATTCATGTCTACATAATGCTGGCTGTATAATTAGAGACAAAGGGGCCCTCGTGGGAAGCAGCCACTGAGGAGGAACTGGGCTTGAATGGCTGTATGATCATAAATATCCTGTGTTTCACAGTGCTTCTGGACCCAGAGCTTGATTTGATTATGCCCACAAGACACCTGGCTCCTGAACTGGAAAGAACTCTCTGAGATCACCCTTGCCTCGAGAAAAACCCGGCTTCAACTGTGGAGACAACTTGCCACGTTGCAGAATTGTGAGAGGCAAGCTGGGAAACATTACACTTCAAACTCCTTTAGCAGTTGTTACTAATGGGATAAACATACCCACATCCATACATCACGGATACTCTTTCATATGCTTTCTACAATGAGCTCTTCCAGTTATTTTGTAAAGCTGACAGCATTTATTTTTATTTAAAATATTTTAAAAATTTATTTAAAATATTTATACCCTATCCCATACCCTAAGTTATCTGGCAGGCTTACAATAAAAATCTGTTCAAACAATTTAAAATTATTTTTTTACTTTATATTTTATATTTTACTTTACTTTTTTTACTTTTTTTTACTTTTATACTTTATGTCGTGGGATTTCAGGAAAATGTTCAGATAACATCGTATTACATGGAATTTCTAGTTTCTATGTATGGTTGTAAAAGGTGGATAGTGAAGAAAGCTGACAGGTGAAAATAAACTCATTTGAAAAGTGGTGCTGGAGTATACCATGAACTGCCAAAAAGACAAATGAATGGGATCCTAGAGCAAATCAAGCCTGAACTGTCCCTAGAAGCCAGGATGACTAAACTGAGATTGCTGTCCTTTGGCTATATCATGAGAAGACATGACTCACTAGAAAATTCTTGGCTAGGTAGAAGGCAGTAGGAAAAGAGGAGGACCACACTGCAGATGGGTATATTCAATCTAGGAAGCCGCAGCCCTGAGGCTGCATGACCTGAGCAGCATGATGACCTGATGACAGGGTGAATTGGAGGTCTTGCATTTATACAGTCACTATAAGTAGAAGTTCACTTCATGGCATTAACACCACCACCAACATGTTATTGTAAAACACATGACAGAAAGTCCCACAGATACTTCTCCCAATCTTCTTGTTTTTATGTGCATATAGGCACACCTTCAAGACTTGTTGACTTATGGTGACTCCATGAATTTTGTAGAGTTTTCCTTGGCAAAGAATACTCAGAGGTTGTTTTGCCAGTTCCTTCTCTAAAATAACAGTCTACAGCAGCTGGTATTTCTTGGCAGTCTCCCATCTAAGTACTAACCAGGGCTGATTCTGCTTAGCTTTCAAGATCAGACAGAATTTGGTGCCATCAGGGTATTTTGCCCTTACATCATCTTAACTGGCTAATAATTTCCTGCCCTTTCACAACAATAAAACTTCCTGTCTGAGATGTCTGCCTCATTCTGCCTAATTTTAGGGTGAACCCTGCCCAGAAGTTAGTTTTCTGAGTTCCAACGGAGTTTACTCCCAAACTGGTACAGGGCTGCGTACAAAGATACTCTGATCCAGCTCTGATCTGAGCTCTGATCCAGAAGTCTCCATAAAGGGTCACTAGATGATCACTTTCTCACAAAATCAGACCCTCCTTCCCCAGCTGCCAATATAGGAATATTAATGCTGATTTATCTTATAGAGAGGGTGGAAATTGTTGTTGAACTATCACTCCTAGCAGCCCAGAGGGCATTTCTAATGGTGAGGAATGCTGGGACTTGCACTACAACATCTGGAGGCCCATACAGTTCCCACCCCTGTCTTACAGAGCTGCTTGAAAGGATTACAACTACTGTACATAATTGCAACTGGATAACTACAAAAGTTTGCAATCTGGATAGCTGAAAAAGTGTCTCTCCCTGTGTAGATCTGCCTGGGTGTGAGAATCCCTCCTTTATCTCTTTAGTGGGTGAAGTACTCTATGTGGAGATGTGAAAAAAATCCTTCTCTGTTGCAGGATTTCAATAGTGAGATACCCTCTCCTTGGAAACCTTCTTGATATCAAAGGTGGACTAATTTAGCATCAAGTCAAATGTCAAGTGATTGGAGGTCTCCCCACAGGACTTTTGTTATTTTTACTATATATTCTGTGTATTGTTTCATTGATTGATTATTTTATATGGTACATTAGTTTTTAAAAATATGCATATATATAAAATAAGTTTTTCAAATTCCTTGAGATAGTTTGATACTCCTAACTTCAGTTGTTCTCTTTATTGTACACTAGATACACTGGTTAAAATTGTTCAAGATTGCTTTCATTTGCTTTAAATTGTTCTAAATTGTTTTAATTTGCCTAGTGTTTTATTGCCTTTATTCCACTTCAGGATATTTGGATGCAGGGTGGAATATAAGGCCACAATCCTGCTGTTGACTTACGTTGGTGTAATTCATGCCTACTCCAACATAAATACTTCTTTGGCATTGTACAAGGGGATAGCCAGTACCTCTTTGCACAGTTTCCTTGCTCCAGGTGTGCAAAGCAACATTTCTTAGTTCCACCTGTAACCATTCCTGCTTGTTAGAGAGGTTAGACAAGCAGAAGTAGCAGGACCAGACTCTTCAGCAGATGGATTGTAGACATAGACCTTTGCAGTAGGGGCAATCCTGATATGTTTAAAAGATTATCAAGGCTCCGTTTTATGCCAGAAACCTCTATTCAGTACTTCACATAGTCTCCAGAAAACAAAAGTTCCTTATGGTGTCATGGCACAGTTGAGGGATAGGGAAAGAAAGCCTAAATAGTCCAGATCCTACAGATGCAGCAAAGACCATCAGGCTGGCAAACAAACATTTTATACCATAGCTTGCGTCAGGTTGCTAAGGGATAAGGAAATCAACAGCTGTTGCTATGGTTATGACAGTTCATCACCATTCAATGCACAGATCAGATAAGTGCACAAGGTAGTGCCCAACGAATAAATGTCTTTTTAAAAAGGCAATAAGGGTTCCTTTGGATGACAAAGGAAAGGAAAGGAAAGGAAAGGAAAGGAAAGGAAAGGAAAGGAAAGGAAAGGAAAAAGGAAACATGGCATTTTCTTGGCTACTTTGAGCCAATGCAAAGATTTCTTTTTCTGCCCGTGTGTTTATATTTCTATTGATGAAGTTCTATCTGCTCTTTGCATAGTTTCTTGATACATTTTCTTCTTTCTGAGCTTCAGCAAAACACTAACTTTGGGCTGCTGTTGCTAGTGTACAGTGGTTTCTCATGAAAACTGAGCAATTATTTCTGGAGGGCATTCCAGAATTTTCTTTAAAGACATCTTATAAGGCACCAGGGGTATCAATGTAAACTCTTTTCAACTTGCTTTTTAAATGTGTATCAGGAGAAACTAGGGATAGTCCAAGACATTTTGCTGCCTGAGGTAAAGGACAAGATGGTGCCCCTCCTTCTCCCTTTTCCTCTCCAGCAGCTAGTTAGAGTGGAAGCTGGATGAATCTTAGTTCAGTAAAGGCAATGGGATAGTCTTCTCCATCACACCTGAGGACAAGAAGCTTATTCAAGAGGACCACAGGGCCTTTCACACAATGCAGTTATAGCACTGTGATTTCATTTCAATTACTATGGTTCCATCTTATGGAATCCTGGGATTCACAATTTAGGGAGAGGTACTTAGAATTCTCAATCCAGAGGACTCTAGTGCCTCCCCAAACTGTAAACATGAGGATACCACAGGATGTTGCCATGGCAATTAAAGCACAATCATAGTGCTCTAAATATAAAACACAATGTTATCAACAGTTTTGGTATGAATGCATCAAAAACCTAACATCTAACATATACAAGGGTATGCAGCATCCATAATAATATCAGTGTGTACAAGAAAACATATGAATGAGAGCCTCTTGTATTTAGGCAGGCAAAAGCAAGCTGTCCCATAAGCTGTCTTCCAAGCCAAACTGTGAGCCAGTGTGGTTTAGTGATTTGAGCGCTGGACTACGAATATGGAGACCAAGGTTCAAATTCACACTCAGCCATGGAAACCCACTGAGTGACCTTGAGCAAGCCACACTCTCTCACTTTCAGAGTTAGGCAACAGCAAACCCCTCTGAACTATCTTGCCAAGAAAACACTATGATAGATTTACCTTAGAGTCATTGTAAGTTGGAACTGACTTGAAGGCACACAACAACAACAACAACAACGCCAAACTCTGTTCAATGTCAGAAGGTTCCAACTAATTCCAGTTCTGGGAATTGTAGTTCCCAAAAGTTCTAAGTACTGTTTTTGAATGCATGCTGAACCAAAGTGGATCACTTTGGTAGATCACCTTCAACGCAAAGCAGCTGCTGTTCAAAGCACTTCAAAGCTGGTGTTGTCCAAGTACTTCAAAGAGAAGCAGACTGTTCCTGAAGCTTTGATTCTTCTTCAGAGGATGGTTAGTACTTATAATACTTTCATCCCACTTTAATTGCCATGGCCACATCATATGAAATCTTCAGATTTGTAGTTTGGGAGTTACTTAGAAATCTGTGCCCACTCTGTTACTGTAGTTCAGGAGAGTGGACCAGAACTATCTGGCAGAGAACTCTTAAGGATCTCTCCAAACTACAAGACCCAGGATTCTGTTGGAGGCAGCTATGGCAGTTAAAAATGGTATTAAAATGCTATATATATATGCAGCGCAGATACATCCTCTAGTTCTGTGTGAGATCAATGGTGACACACTTTTAATCTCCCCCGGGCAAACTCTCACAAAGAAATAGAAAAGGAGGTTAGAGTTTGTTTTTACGACTGACAGCTCTGAGTTCTGACCAAGGACTTACTTAAACAAGGCCCTACCATCTCAGGCTTTTGGGGAAAGATATTGTAGTTATTTGTCTGTGAGCTTCCCACAGGCAACTGTATGACCAGTGTGAGCTAAACAGAATGTGGAACTAGATAGGCCTTTGATCTGATCTGGAGGGCTCTTACGTTAGAATGTGGTAGTGGGTCTTGTCATGGGCCTAATCAGTTTTAAAGAACTTTTTTGGATCCAAACCCAAGTGAAGTGTCAACATATTTTATAACACTGGACATAACTCATGCGACATTTTGCAAAGAAGAGATTATTACTTTGCTGTGAGGCATAAGTAAGTAAAGTAGGGCCTTCCAGACCTTGTTAGATTACAGCTCCTATGATT